>OW799236.1:3000000-3192500 GCA_941918925.1 Phyto melanocephala
ACTTTTTTATTGCGTTGAATTTTTGGTTTTGTAAACAAAACATAGCAAATGAGCAGTGTTAGGAAAAGAGAAATACACGCAATATTTTTCTTATTGGCGATTAACTTTATCGTTTATAAAAATAAGTTCGTAAATGTGTTTTCTTAATATGCATTTGTACTCACTTTAACAATGTCACTCTGTCGATACATTAGTACGTGGTGGCTGTGGTAACTTTTAGGCAAAAAAATATACTCGAAGGTGATTTGCTGCCTGTTCAACGATGTCGAAAGAAAACCCAAGCAAAATTTTAGTCGCACAAATATGTTGAAAACAAAAACAAAAACTAAAAATTTGTTTTGTTTGTTTGTTTTGGGTTTTCTTTCGACATCGTTGAACAGGCAGTTAATGGCTAATGCTCGACCTTGGTCCTACTTCGGGCAACAACAACATTTGTTTCAAGGTGCCTTTTAACAGAACTAATTACTTACATTTTGCGGACAGCACATTCGACTCAGTCGCTTATTAATTCAAAAGTCATGTAGAGAAAAATAGTAATAAGGGATGGATAAACCGAGATTTAATGCAAGGTCCTTTTAAAATATTACATATTTAATTAATACATTTTTTCTTTAATAACATCTTGTCTTAATTTACGAGGCTGAGATAAGTTTTTTTTTATTAAAAATAATTTTGTTATAATTCTAATAATAATAAAATATTTATTTATGCAAAAAAATTATCTCATGCTCGCTAATTAGGACAGTATAAGGTGCATTTACATAAACCATGAATTAATGTGGGTAAAATTGCCGCCTGTAAAATGATTGAGTAATCACAAGGACGGCTGTGTGCGTCAAAAGCCCAAAACAGTTGTAAACCACCGTCAGATCACCGTCAGGCACTTGATGTTGGTGCTGACGTTAATCATGCCGCAGTATGGTGGTTTGTTTGAAACGATTAGACAATTTTATTGCACAAACTTGCATCAACCAGTTTTAAATTTATTGAGTGAATATAACATAAGTAATTCAGTTCAGGCATTTATTTTGTAAAACCATAAATACATTCGTTGTTTATTTTATAACGTTAAATCTTCTACACCGTATTTAAAATTTATCCTAAACTGCTTCAAGTGGCTATTAACTTAGTGACACAATTTTATTTCATTATTATTTTTAATTTTAGGTTATAGCTAAATTTTTTGTGTAAAATTTAAATTTTTGCATAAAAATTTAACAGTCACACTGTTTGAACATATTCATATAACATACATACATGGTTAGTTGTAGTATATTATCATGTTCTATTACTACTCGTTTAGTTTAGCATGTACCAGTCAGTATTAAAAGAAAGAAAAAAAAACAAAAACAAACAATAACAACAATAGCAATAAGTAGATAAACAAACAAATAAACAATTGCTGTTGTTGTGGTCTATACTAGAAACTAATACAACACAAACATAAACAATGATGAGATCAAAAACAAAAACTTTGTTGAACTAGACGAGAGAAGAGCGAGAGAGGGTCGACAAAAAAAAAGCACAAACAAGAAAACAAACAACTACATATCAAATGCATTGAAGCAAATACAAATGGACTCGAATTTTTTTAAACACAAACACAGGCACACTCGTAGACACATATTCATTGGAAGATGTGATGTAGCAAATCCTCAGAGTTTGGCTAAGAGAAGTAAAACCGAAACAAAAAAAAAAGAATTTTGAAAAGCAAACAAATAGTGCTTATAGAAATTGATAACTTCGAACAAATAACTCACAACCACTAACAATAGAATTTAGAAGAAAAAAAAACGTAAATAAATTAAGGATAATGAAAAAGTATTAAAAACTTTTGTATAAACTGCAATAAAAATATTGTTATTAATTTTGTGTAGAATATGTGTGGTTTTCTATATGTGGGAATTTTGTATTTGTTTTTTTTAAGTTAATTAAAAGATGAGATTTGTTTTGGCAAAAAAAAAAAAGACAATAATAGAACTAAAGCTGAAACAGAATTGAAGTAAAAATGGGTGCGAATTATGACATAAGAACACGATCATAATTTTTAAATTCTTGTTAGAATGTTCATTTTAAAAACGTAGCAAGCTCGGTCATTTGAGTAACGTAACGTTAGTGTTCTCATGAAGCGATTTAAATCCTGATTGAACATTAAAGTAGAACTAATAAATCAGGTGACCTAGCAAAAGCAATATAAATTTGGAATAATTTTTTTAATATTGGATTTTTTTTGAGGTATAAAATTATATAGAAGTATTTAAATGAACAATGCCCAAAACAGCTTATAAACAAAGTGCTGGTAAACATAAAGCTGGTTCTCCTGCTAGGACACCCATTAGAACCTTGGTGCGATTCACTTACTTTAATTGATCTCTAATATCGTTAAATTTGTCTTGAGATTTTTTATTGTTTGCATCAACGATCTGTGATTGACTACATACTTGACAACTGTTACAATCAAGTGGCATCTTTGTTAGAAAAACTGTAAAAATAAATTCACCCAAAATATCACTCGGTAGTAACGAAGTAGTAACGTCATAGGCGAGACTAAGACAAATAGTTTCTGTGTCTGGTATAAGTTTCAAATTCTTGTTATTTAAATCAGTAAAAGAAAAAATATATTGTCGTTTGGATAACAATAACAAAATAAGTTATTTAATACCAAAATCGCTAAAATTGTTTTTACTTTTTTAAACAAGTGATTCGCCGCCCTACAGATCGATAATAAAACTGAAAATTTGGTAAAATTAAACTGCAACTAAAATAGAACTGAAAAAAAAACTATTATACAAACAAACTTGAAATGCGATATAATTGAAGAAAAATTTTAAGAATTAATTAAAAACAAACTAGAACTGAACTTGCAACGATACATTTCTCAGCTTCTTTTTTATATTTGAAGTATTCATTTACAGGGTTCTTGGGAAACAACCCAACCCAATTAGTTAATAAAAGGCAAGATAGCACAAAGAAATTAAGAATAATTGCTTTTAGTAAAAATGCTGAATGCAAACTCATTTATTATTTATAACTCAGTTTAAAATTTCACTGTTAAACCTAATTTTTAATGTCCACAACAAATGTCCTTTTAACAATATAAATTCTTCCGAATTGTTAATTTGTATTATTTTTTTTTCTTTCCTTATTTTATATTTATACTCTCGAGCAGTCATTTTTATTAAGTAAATAATCTATCTACACTGATTATACAGCATTTTATTATTAACAAAATCATTAAATAATTAACATGAATTCAGCTACACCTTCCGCCTACAAACTGCAAGGCAAGGGTTGACAAAAGCACAACTCTGAACAACATTTAAACCCACTTAACAATGAATTTGTAATTTACACAGACAACCAGATAAAAAATGGACAACAGAGAAAAAGCACTCAGCCAAAAGAATAAAACCCCTTTTTTTTGCTTATTGAGAGGACCGTACTAGCTCACCACACTGTGATAATTAGAAGAATAATATTACGAAAAAAAAAAGAACAGAATTTCATTTTGCTAATAAGTTTCGTTGGACAACCTCATTGAAAACATTCAACATTATCGTTCGTTTTTTTTTGTGCTTACAGCAGTATTTATAATTGTTCTTGTTGTCGAACCATTTTTAAATTGGTAATAAAGTTAATGACAACAAAATTACAAAAAAAAAATTGAAGAACAAATTCGTCAAAAAGTATTCAGGAAAAATAATTCGCAATAAAAAAAAGTATTTCTGCAGCAAAACAAAAACAACAACGAAAGAAAAAAAATAATCCTTTTCACATTCATTAATATTTTATGGTTAAAGATTTGAAAAGCGCCGGATTGTTGTTTGTAGCATTTTTTGTTTGTTTGTTTCATTTTTGTTTTTCTCTCAAGATGTTGAGGCAGAAGTTGTTATTAATAATTATGAGGCTGATGGTTGTAGGTGACAAATTCATTTTTTAATTAAGAATCATGTGATGCAAAAATTTCACACTTTTTTTTATATTTTTAACCATGAATACCGACTTATGTTTCATAAAAATAATGATAATTGCCATTCAGTTTCTTTTTACTGGATTTGTAGAGAAATATTTTTTGTGATTTTTCCATTACTTTTGAAATTTCTTTTTTTCTTTTTTTTTGTATTATAAACTTTTGTGAAAAGAAATTATTATTCCATACCATGTTAAGAACTGAATTAATTAACCTGTTAAGAATGCAAGTAGGTAAATGAGTGTAAATATATGGTTCAAATTTAGTAATAATTATTTGTAGATCTCTAAAATAGAACCGAACCTTAAATGTAGTGAAACTACGAAATTAAAAGTTTTTTACCGTAAAAGATATAGTAAAAACATATCACATTACACTTTGAAAGTTTTCATTCCACTGAAATGAATAAAGCATAGACAACATCCATGACTGTGACGGTTTTCCTCTTAGCGTGTTTGGTGTAGGTAACGGTTATAGCAAAATTCTTATAAAATTTTATGAAGCAGCCTTAGCTGCTATAAGATTAGAGCAATGGGTGAATGACTGGTTAGAAACAATAGAATCATATACGGGAGTATCGTCCAGCAGATGAAGAATATCACATGTTACAAAATCCCAACTATATATTAAATAGTACACTACATCACCATAATGAGACCAGAGATGAGAGAATGAGAAGAAATAATTGAATCAAAAAATA
The DNA here is from genome assembly GCA_941918925.1 of Phyto melanocephala. Classification (NCBI taxonomy): domain Eukaryota; kingdom Metazoa; phylum Arthropoda; class Insecta; order Diptera; family Rhinophoridae; genus Phyto; species Phyto melanocephala. The sequence continues at coordinate 3,004,671 of OW799236.1, forward strand.
CCCCAGGTACCGAGCTTTACACAGAAGAATTGAAAATTGTTAACCGACCTGTAATGGGATTAGTTTGAAAAAGGTTGAAAAGGAGTGGCACTAAAAGCCCAAACCCACGACAGGTATATACTTATGCCCAGTTGGCATGTTGTGCGCTCCATATCATAGAATAGTTAAAATAGAAAGAGAATTGAAGAGAAGAAGAAGCAGGCCAGTCCAAATTCTCTGACGGGAATCGAACCTACAACCCCCAAACTAGCCGACCAGTGCACTACTTACTAGTCCACCGGAGCACCCGTGATTAAGTGGCATAAACCGAAAGAGAGATAAATACTTTTGTCAGCCAGATAACAATACTGTTTTCAAACAGTTAAAAGAAATTGATAATAAATCTATGATTTATAATTTTACGGACAGCTCATCAGTTATCACCTCCTTAAAGAACGAAATAGTTGAATAGCAAAATGTCCAACATTGCAATGAACATCTTTAGATACTATGGACAATACCTTCATGGATAATCAGAAACTAAGAATTCATTTATAAATAAATAATAGAAGGCATATTATCCAAAATGAAGGCTCTAAAAAGATGTCGAAATGAATTTAAAGTTAGAGCGTCGGTTAGGAGACGATCATGTAATAGGAAAAATCAAATCTCAATAGATCAAAAGTGATTCTTAATTTAAAAAAGCCAACACTCAGAAGATTAACTGGGTTAAAAAAGGCCTAAAGAGATAAGAACTTACAAGCTGAGCTCTTATGGGACTATCGGACTGAACGATATGCAGAGCTTATGAAGAAGAAGACGAAACATTAAAACACTATCTTTGCCAATATTTTGCGATTATGAATATGAGATCTTTGACGTGAAAATTAAGCAGAACTTTTAACATCCCAGAGTGCTCAATATTCCAAGTAGAAAGACGTCTGAACATGTCACGGGTTTGGTCTCCCTAACAAACGAGTTTCAGATCAGTTTTTATAAAAATTAATTTATTTTATTTCAAAACTTTGCTACCACATAGGAAAAGTTTTTATAAAAATTTTAATTCCAATTCAGATGTAGCAGAGGTCTGATCTAGCTCCATTTGAAGTCTAGCTTCAGGTTATTTTTAGTTCATTTATGGTTCAGTTCTAGTTTAATTCTAATTCAATTCAGTTCAAATTCAATTCTTGTTCTAGTATAATTCTAATTTGGCTGTGTTCAGCTCTAGTTCAGTTGAGTTCAGTTCTAGTTCAGTTCTACCTTAGTTTTGGTTCAACTTCAGTTTTAGTTCACCTCTAGTTCTGATTAATTTGAAGTACAGTAATAAGCTAATTCTATTTTATTTCTAGTTAAACTTTCGTCCTTTTTTTTTATTCGGTTCTATATTACTCCAGTTCTAGCTTAGATCTAGCTTTGTCTTAGTTCAGTTCTAGTTTAATTCTCGTTTAGATCAAGTGTATCGCTACTTCAACACTTTTTCCGCTTTAGTGCAATTTTAAATCCAACAACAATTGTCATTACATTTCACTCTTAAAGGGTTAAGTTTTTACCTCTTAAACTATTCATAAGAACTTTCTTAGTGGTGTCAACCCTAGACTTGGCGAAAACAAACGCAACTACAAAACAAAAAAATATTTTAAAACCTACTAAAAAAATAAGGCTAAGACTTACTTATGAATTATAAGAAAAAGAAATATTTGTTTTTAGCTTTTAGTAAAATTCTTTCAGATTTTGTTTTTGTTTTAAGGTATCACACTAGAGAAAGAAAAGAAGAGCAGGAAAGATAACTAAAAAACACTAATACAAGTACGAGTATAAGTTTAAATAATAGGTTGTGTATAAGTATGTAAAAGTATAAGAGAGTAAGTATGTGTTAAGAATTATGTAAAAACCAAAATGCTTTTTTAAATGAAAAATTTTACTTTTCTCACTACATACTTATAAGTATGACAAAAAGTTTCTTAAGTCACCAGAAAATTCCTCAATCCTTAGTAGACTAAAAGCAAATATGAAGATAAAAAAAAGAGAGGAAAACAAAAAATAATATTTTATAAAACTTAGTTTTATATAAAAGAAAGATGTTCTTATATTTTCCTATGAAAAGTTTAATTCTTATTCAAATCTTTTTCTTTCACTTTTTACTTTATGGTTTTTAAGTATTAATGGAAATAGGGAATGACATATTTTTCATTTAAAATAGAAGGTGCAGAAACAGAATAAATAAATTTCAGCAGGTTTTTAATGTAATTTCCATAATTGATTTCGAAGATTTTATCTTTGTTTTATAACAAAGGCAGAGGAAAAAAACTATAAAAAAAAACTATAAGCAAATAAGTTTTAATATTTTTCCTTAGGCTGTGTGTTTAAAATAAATTAATCAAATTAGTTAAAGTTTTGGGTGGTTTGTGGTTTGTGTTTCATCTTTTTTTGTGAGAATATTTTAAGAGAAAAAAAAACTTTCATTTAAATATTTTTCTTTTTACAGTTCCTCCCATGCTGTTGATACCACATCAGTTGGTGGGTGCCCCAGAAGGTTTCAATGTGACAATAGAATGCTTTACCGAGGCACATCCCACATCCCTTAATTATTGGACCCGGGGCGAAGGGCCAATAATACACGACTCAAGTAAATACAAGTAAGTTTTCCTTTTCACATCTTAACTATAACAACTTGGTATTTGTTTTATAAAATTTAAACATTTTTTACTTATTCTTCTTTCAGAGTGGAGTCTAGCATTGGTGTGCCTGTGTATAAAACCCATATGAAATTAACTATTTTGAATGTGGGCAGTGGTGATGATGGCATCTATAAATGTGTGGCCAAGAATCCTCGTGGTGAAACGGATGGCATCATAAGACTTTATGGTAAGTTTTCTTTTTGTCATCAAAGGGAGAGTAAAATAATTGATTCACTGTATTGTTTACTCCCACAAGACGGAGGGACAATCAGCTCACCAGTCAATAAAACACTTCAATTTGTGTGTATTTCTCAGTTTTATATTTATCTTCACACACAGTCACTCTTAAAACAGCCATTCGTTTATTCATTTATTTATTACTGTATTAAGTCATTCGTTTAATGGCTTAATATACAATTTAATAATAAAAATTTATAGGTGAAGGCATTGAAATGAATGTACACTCGAAAAAAAATTATCTTAAAAGCCCACATCCACATTAATAAAATCTAACAATCTCATTTTTATTTATTTTGAAAATTGCGTTAAAAACACTTTTTTTAAGGATTAACTGATTTTTGCACATTATCGAATGCGAATTATTATTGGCCAGTCATAATAAAGTTGCTATCGAAGACAATATGCTAACGGTTTAATAAGCGCTTAAGCATATGTGAGCTAATAGTAGTTATAAACGAATATTTATAAATTATTTAATATTTTTATTTAGCAAGCAATAATAATATCACTAGTATAGGGCCTGTTTGTAGGTGTATCATGCCTCTGCATCACTATATCTAGTGTTTAAAAACGCAAATAAACTGACTTAGATCTAAACTATAGTTCTAACAAGATTGTAAAAAAAAAGTGTAAAATAGTTTAAAAAATTTAGCTAGCGCTATTTTTAGAATTTTTTCTATCTATTTGTCCTTCTGTCTGTCTTTCTGATCACAATTCACTCAAGAACTCAACGGAGGTATCCTGGCACCTGGGTTAATATACAGGGTACTTTTTATTATGAGATAAAATCTGATTTCTAACACAAAAATAGAAAAATATTAAATAAAATCAATTTAGAAACGGTACTAGTAGATTAGAAAGAAATAAGAAATAAGGGAATGACAGAAGAAGTATTTGCTTAACAAAAATAAAATGTTTATTTGCACCAACAGCTTTATCAGGATTTTTCTCAAAAACAATACAACAAAAAACTATTGTTGGAGCCGGCAATGGTATCAGGTTCCAATAGATAAAAATATATATTTTTGCAGCAAGTAGTAAGTGCTATAGAAAACTCAAATAACATGTTCATAGCCTTAATTTCCATTTTTCAGAGCAATGGCAAATTTGCGAACAGCTTTAAAAATTTTAGCAAACACATGTAAAAAACTTTTTTTCTACGGGGGTGTAGGGTGCAAATATATTTTTTGTTATTTATTTTTTTTTAACAACAAGTAATACAAAACTGATGTTTAAGCAAAAATGTAAAACTAAACTTGATTCCAATTAAAACTTAAATTTTTTTTCTACGCGGTGTAGGGTGCAAATATTCACAAAATATTAAAAAAACACAACTAATACAAACAGGATTTTTTAAGTAAAAAGTTTTAAACTGAACTTGATCCGAACTAAAACTCTATAGAAATAAAACCAAGATAAAATAATTTTTTTTTGTTAAAAAATATATTTGAAATTTTTACTGAAAATTTATAGAAAATTTTCTTTAAAATTAAGGCATTTTTATTCATCAGGTAATTGCAGTTCAAAGAGAATTTTTTTTGTTACATTTTTTATATATGATTTGACATTTGAAGAAATTAAGAAAAGAGAGAGTATTTTACCATCTGAAATTTAAAATAAGTGAAAAAAAAGCTGACGAAACAAGACTACCTGATCAATAAATGTTTAAAATCTTTACCAAAAATGTATAAAAAATATTCCTTAAATATTTAAAAAAAAATACAAATATTTTGTACAACTAATTTATAATTATTGATGATTGTTTAATGCAAGTTTAGACGCTATTTCTGTATCAATAAAAAAATTATAAGAAAGTATATTAGCGAACAATTGAAACTACGGAATTTTCTATTAATGTAAATGTATTCAAAAAGTATTTGTATAAGTGTAGACTTATAAAAAAAATTAGTATGAAATATGTTATTCAATAATATTTGTCTTTGAGTGTACATACATACATATGTGTTGAACACAGCTATAAATAGCAAATTGTATTGTATTGTTTGCATACACATAAAGTAATATTTCCATTTTTATAAGTATGCATGTCTGTCTGTATTAATAAAATCTTTTTAACCACAAAAACTTGAAAATTACACTATTTTATACGGTTTTTATTATGACACTCATACTGTTGCAGATTCGTTTCGTTTGCTCTGCATAGCATCGCTTATCTGTGTATCTTGACGTTAAGGAAAGAAATTAAAAATAAGTAAATTGAAAATAACTATAAAAATGTGCACAAATGTATTTATAAATGTTTGTATATGCGTACGATAGTTGTGTGATGTTATAAAATGACGTTAAACAGCAATGAGCAATAAAACTTGTACATATTGAATGCCAAAATGAAATAAAAAATAAATTCACACACACACAAATAATTTTACTGTTTAACTTTGTGGCAAACAATGTGTGAGCACAAGGGAATACTAGCAACAACAAAGGGACAACAAATATGTATGTGCATCAATATAAATATACACCTAAACGTACAACATATGTGCATACATACGTATTCAAAACTGTAGGCCACAATACACTGTAGTAGATAAAATAAGTTTGTATGTAAATTCATAGTTGAATTTTGTAGTAATAATAATATTAGTAGCAGTGGGAGTAGTACAATATATGATAGTTATACTATTAAAGCTGGTAAGGATTTTAAAACATTAATGCACACTTCTGTGTGAATGTGAACACCTACTCACACACAGCCATAACCATAAAGATTTGCTCTGTGGCGGTGAGTGAGAAAGACAGTATAAAAAAACACACACACACACAGCCAAAAATATTTCCACATGTTGGTCGCGTTTTGTGGATTTTAATGAAATTCATGAAATTGTTGTCATAAATAATTAAATTGAGCAGTTGCACACAAAGGAGCATACAATCATAAATATATGCTGTATACATATGTACATACTAACATACACACACCGTCGTAAATGTATATGTATATATTGTCTCAGAATGAATGCACTTTTTGAATATAATGCAATTTTTTTTAAGTGGCAACTCTGAAATTTTGCAGCCGAAATCTCGGATTTTTACAAAAAAAAACAGAAACAAATTCTGATCTTAAGTCGGAGATGCATTGCGTCATCAGAGAAATAAAGCATATAAATAGTTAAATAGAATTACTTGAAAAGATTAATGGCCAGTTAACAGAGCCGTGGTGGGCATTTGAAGGATATTTTATTCCATGCTTATTTACAACCCAAAAAAAAAAATTAATCATCAAAATGAAAAAAAATCCAATAAAAAACTCTGAATCATCTTAAAACGACGTGTTTTATTTCAAAATGTAAAACTGCATTCTTACTGAGTCACCCTTTATTTTGTCAAGGATAAACACATGCATATTCAAACATATTTATGATGTGAATCTTCATGAAATGAATGTAAAAAATTTTAAAAGAAGATCAAGCGTTTACGAAAACTTCTCAAAAAAAAAAATAAACAAGAAATTTTCTACAAAAAAGAAATGTAATAAAAAATTGTCTATAAAATAAAATTTTCTACATTTAAATTTTTATGCGACAAAATATTTATAATTAAAATTTTTAATAAAAATTTATTTTTTTTTTCAAGACAATTTTGTTATTAACAACAATATTGAAAAATAATTCTATAAAAAAAAATTATTTAATGTTCCTGTTAGACTGATCACAGTCGTAATGTGTATATGTCTAGGTAAATTCATACATGCACGTTTAATTTATGAGCGTATACAAATATATGATTGCCTAAATGTTATTAACTACTATATCAGCTTTTGATACTGAATCTAAAGCTTTACTTGCTCTTGCTGCTGTCTCTGTAGCACATGAATTCATTCCAGTTGTTATGATTGCTGTTGTTGCTGTCTATAACTGCTGCCTCTTTCAGTTGGCAACAGAACAAACAAAACAGAAAAGTGAAAGAAAAAAAAACTGCATACGAAAAGAACTCATCTTCATTTCCTATTTACCCCTTTTCGCAATAAAAAATTTGCAAAATTGGATTTTCAACTCCAATCTCTTTGTCTGTCTGGTTGTCTTTCTGTCTGTGGATCCATGCAATCTATACAACTGTCTATAGTTTGTGTTTGCCTATGTTTGTTGTTGTTAGGCTTCTGTTTGTTACTGCTTGTGCAACATGTTGGTTATAATGGATCCCGTAATTGTATTTTAAATGCAATTTACTAAATCTGCTAAGTTTTTTTTTAATTTTTTGGTAAAGTTTTTTTAATCTACCACGAATGCCAACAAAAACAATTATTTATATGAAAAAAAACTAATAAACTTAATACTGCTTATGAGTATTATTCTAATAGCAATAATGATTGGTATTTGAACACAAAATGATTTTAGGAAGAATAGCTACAAATTATAACAATAAAATACAAACATTTTATTATAAAACTTTTAACAATAATTTTAATACACATATTTAGTATTTTAAAACTTTTTTTATAACAGTTAAATTTTAACAAGCAATTTTGCAAATTAAAATTTTTATTATTTTTCATTTAAATTATTTTTCGCCTATGTATTCAGAAGGACACATTTTCAAAATTTAGAAGCAAAAAGACAATGTTATAAAAATTTAATTTAAGTAATCTAATTACAATGATAAAACAATATACACACAAAATATTTGTTTTTCTTTCTTCTCTTAGTACAACACTTTAAAACTTAAAAAAAATGTCTTTAAATTAATTTAATCCAATAATTTTTTAAAGTGCAATAAACATAAAAAATGTCATGCTGTTAGACTTCCTCTATATTATGAGCAAGAGCTTAAAATATGTGTTAGTGTGTTTATTTGCTTTAGTCTGTGTTAAAGTGGTACTCATTTTAAGTAGAACATAATAGTCAACACTATTTTATGGTTAAGCACAGTGGTCGGTCGTCTGGCCAGGTGATTTACAACCATAATGCAACCAGGAAAAGTAAAATAAATAGCAACAAATTTACTATTGCAAATTATAAAGCCAACCATAAACATAAACACATGCATACAGACACCCAAATACATGTAAGTACTTATAATGCAGTACCAAATCTTTAATTAGTTCTAAAACTATAAAGTGTTCTATACATTTTCTTATGCATAAAATTGATGCTAAAATTTTTTTTAATAGATATATTTCATTAAATATTTTTTATATAAATTTTAGAATAATTGTTTTTAATAGAAGTGTAAAGGCATGAGTGGTGTTAGAACCACTGTTCCACTCAAAGTGTTTACGTTTGTAGACGCCATTGTAAACAATTTTCAAACTCACTAAATTATCTGGCTGCCTTTTTGAGGTTTACACAAACAACCTCATATACTTGCACAGTGTTCTCGTATTAGTAAAACGAATATAAACGAACTGGCATTAGCCAGTACGAAAAGTTTGTTGTTAAATAAACAAAACAACAAACCTAGTTGTTGTAGAGGAGTGTATGTGTACAAATAGTGGTGCATGTGAGTAGGAGAGAGTAGTGTTTTGTTTACGTCTTATTGTTGTTGCTGGTTTGCATTGTTGTTTAGTGTAGCCTTTAATAGGAATAGTTAAACTATTTTCATTGTATTCATTCGTTGTTATTGTTGTTCTTATTGTTATTCTTCGTTGCTGTTGACGCTAGAGGCCATTTTTATGTGAAAAAGAGGTTCTTGTATTACTCTATGGAAGCATTTGCTTTTGTATATGAGTTAGATTATTTATGCTTTTGCCCAATAGAGTTGGGAATTTTCAATATGGTAGTATTAAAACTAGGAATACAGAAAGTAGCCTTTTAATTTAGAGCTTAAATAATGTAAGCCAGTTGCCTCTCTGTATGTTACACAGTTTGTGCTGGTGTTTCTGTTTGTTTCTAAGACAGAGACTGTGGTAGCAGTTAATTATAATTGTCTTCTCTACTCTTTTAAATTAACACATAACTAAATTATTGTTTTGAAATTAATCAAAAATAGCACAAAAAAATACCTATAAAGGAAAATTTAACTGCAGGCCATGTAAAACACACCAGCAATTTATCTAAATTATAAGCTACCATGGCTATCTATGGTTATCTTGTCAAAGCTTTTTAGGTCAATTTGGTAGAAGTAAATTAAAAGGGAGTTGAATTCTTTTCTTTATTAAATACTTTTTTTATTTTAATATAAAAAATACCTAAAATTAAAACCAACTCTCAAATGTTTTAAATTCGTTACACATGGTACCAACAGAAAAAGTTATAAAAAAATAAACAAAAGCGATTACAGCCACATTAACGCACGCACTTTTTCCATTTAACATTTTTCTACTTACACACATACATATGTACACAACCTACGCAAATCAGTTGCCTATCTACATACTTAAACACAAAGAACAACTGCAGATTTAGAAGAAATAACAAAACATATGTACGAATATGTTTGATTATTATGCTTGTAAAAAACACATGTTTTTTACAGCAGTTACTATGTAGTAAAACGATTACATCCCCCACAGTTCCTGATTATACATACTTTACAATTTTATAAAAATACACTACTGGATACAAGGATGATATAAAAATTGTTTATTTAAGTACTTTGGTGTCACCTGTTAATCTAAACAAATAAGCAGTATAAATCATCATTTTATTAATATATATATATATATATATATCTATTAAGTATTAAAATACAATTACAATTTAATTCAATCTCAATAAAGTACAACAGACTAGAGTCTCTGGTACACATATTAGATTAACATATTGGTGGCTGGTCCACTGAGATATTAAGTAAAGAATTAATTTTATTTCAACCAACAAAATAACTAAATATTAATGATATAAGCATCAAATAGGCTGACAGGTCAAGAGTAAGTCATCACACATAACACTGTCCCATAGTAATTAAATGTATGTTTTTATATATCGTTCCCAAGTATTTTGCTAAGATCTGCCGGGTTGAAACTTTTTTCCGCGAGTATGTTTTATTGTTTTTTATTGCTTTTTATTATGATTTCCTGCTTCCGCTTATGTTTTTCCCCTTTATGCAGCACAGTTTTTGATATTATCTATTGTAGATGTTTGTACGATGTTTGCTACGGTTTAAACTTTTTAATTGTCTATTATAGATGTTACTTCCTAAAGCCTTCAGCAAACAAAAAAAGTCTGCTTTAAGCAATTGTCTGTGATAAAGTGTCAAAAATTTTTAGATATTCACAAAATAAATTACTATAAAATTTAATGATTTTCTTTTTTAAATTAAGATTTATTGAAAAATTATTTAAAAAATAAATAAACTTGTGATGTTGTTACAAAAAAAAATTTCTTTACAAAGAAAACACTGTCCTAAAAAAATGTAAATAGAACTAACTAATAAACAAAACATATTCATTTCAATTCTAATACATTTTAAAGATTTAAGAAATTCTTTGTACAAAATATTTCTTGAATAAAATCGAATTTATAATTTCATACAATCATAACACACAGAAAATTCAAGATATTTTCAATCCATATAAGTTATAAAAGAATGTATAGAAAATTTATTAAAAAAAAAAATAAAAAAAATTTATTTTTAACTAAAAACATACTTTAAAAATATATGAAATTTTTAGTTCAAAAATTTTCTCTAATAAAATCGTGCTAAAAATTTTTCTGCAAAGAGAACACTTTTTATAAGCGGAAAATTAAAGAAATTTTTTAAAATCTGTTGTTAAAATGAAATCTAATTTAAAAAAATATTTTATATTAAAATTTTTATTAAAAACTAATTAATAAAAAATTTTCAATCAAATTTCCAATAAAATTTGGAAAAAAAAAAAATTTAACAAAATTTTTAATCAAATTTTTAATCAAATTTTCAACAAAATTTTTTATGAAATTTTCAATAAAATTTTTAATAAAATTTTCCTTTAAAATTTTTAATAAAATTTTTAATAAACTTCTCAATCAAATTTTTAATAAAATTTTTATTTAAAATTTTTAATAAAATTTTCAATCAAATTTTTAATAAAATTTTTCATAAAATCTTTAATAAAATTTTTCATAAAATTTTTAATAAAATTTTTCATAAAATTTTTAATAAGATTTTTAATAAAATTTTAAATAAAATTTTTTATACAATTTTTAATAAAATTTTTCATAAAATTTTTATTAAGATTTTTAATAAGATTTTTAATAAAATTTTTTGTTTATTTTTAATAAAATTTTTGATAAAATATTCAACAAAATTTTTAATAAAATTTTTTATACAATTTTTAATAAAATTTTCAATCAAATATTTAATAGGATTTGTCATAAAATTTTTAATAAAATTTTTCATTAAATTTTTAATAAAATTTTTCATAAAATTTTTATTAAGATTTTTAATAAGATTTTTAATAAAATTTTTTGTTTATTTTTAATAAAATTTTTGATAAAATATTCAACAAAATTTTTAATAAAATTTTTTATACAATTTTTAATAAAATTTTCAATCAAATATTTAATAAGATTTTTCATAAAATTTTTAATACAATTTTAAGTAAAATTTTTAATAAAATTTTTATTAAAATTTTTGATAAATTTTTTAATAAAATTTTCAACAACATATTTTCTATACATTAACAAAAGTAACATTTTATGAATTCTAAAATTTTTTTTGATAAATTTTTAATTAATTATTTTGAATAAAATATTTAAAAAGTTTAAAAAAAAAAGAAATTTGTAAAGAAGAACAATTAGGAATAAAACAGCTTGTTATATATAAAACAAGCAATCGTTTTTCATTTCCTGCTTCCAAAGTCGAAAAGAAATAGAAATATTTACCAAAAATTTTACAGAAATAAATTCTTATCAAAAAAATATCCACAATTTCTTACGAAATTATTAAAAATTTTCAATTAAAATTTAATACTAAATGTTTCTTTAAAAAAAAATTAAAACAACTATATTCTATTAAATATAATTTTTTTTTAGTTAAGTGAAGATCATTTCAAAAATTTTCAATTAAATAAAAATTTCCAAAAATTTTAAATTTTCTATAAAGAAAAAGTTTATGAAAAAACATTTTACTTCTTGTATTTACAATATAAGAAAATATTTAAAATTTTATTTAAATTAAATATTTTTAAAAATTCCCTATAAATACAGTTAAGATGGCTGAGCTGCCTATGTCCCTTATTTCAAATCACATGATTTTCTCCAGTATTCGCTTTATCGTTTATCAGTTTTTGTGTTTTTTTTTTTTTTTTTGTGCTGGAAAATACATATTCCTTTAGGGTATTTTCAATGTATTTCAGCTCGCACACACTGATACTTTAAAATTATTAGCACGCACACGTTCATTCATTTATTTATCCCATGTTTGTAGATAAGTGCTGTTTACATATAAAATACATATGTACACCATCAAGTACATGTGCATCTACATACTTATGTATGTAACACATGTCCTTATATATTATGACTTTATTGTTAGCTGATTTTGGTTACTTTATGTTTTTATGGCTTAAACTCCTGCCGTTATCGTTTTGTTTGCAACAAAAGTCAAAGATAAATGTGTGTAGAATACGTTTTATTAACCCATTTATGACCAATGTTGCGTGTTTACGCCAGTAGTCTTGTGTGTATCGTAATATATTTTTTTGAATATTTTATAATACCATTTACAGCATTTTTCGAATACTTTTATAGAATTACTAAAGCGCATGGGTCGGTTAGCTGCGATAGAATTTATTTAAATCGATCACAATATCTTTTTTTCAACATCAAATATCTTAATAACTAATTGATGGATTTACGAAAATATAAATTTACAAAATATTAGTCTAAGTTACTAAAACTAATTTGACTATTTGAACGTCCTTCGGTTGCGGAGCAAAGAAGAAAACATGCCGCATGACTGTTGTAAATGTTGCTAATGTGTTATTGACAGCTACGGCTTAAGATCCAAAAATGCACTAAAAATTTATGGAATTTGCGCTAAAAATTTAAAAATATAACGCGACTAGATTCAATGCCTCCAGAATGGGTTAATTTGTTTGCAATACGAGTATTAAAACTATTTTTTAAAATATTTTATGTATAGTCAATGGTTTGCTTGAAATAAAATTTATTTAAAGCAAAACTTATCTGTATTCACAGATCTTCGCCCACAAAAGTTCGTTACTTTAAGGCAATATTAAATTTTTGTCAAGATACACCTTTAAAGCAGACAAATTTTAAATTTTTACAATTTCTCAGACATCGTTTTGTGTTGTATTTACAAAAGTGTTGGCAAAAGTTTTTCATTTCTATTATTTAGTTGGTTTTTTTTCGACTTGCCTTAAATAAATATTGTACGTTTTTTGATTGTAAAATCTGCCAACAAGTTTAACCTTTATTGCACTATGCAAACAAATCAAAGTTACCCTCGCTTAAGAAAGAATGAAAGAAAGTACTGAAACAAATGTTTCAAAAATTCATTCGGTGTCTTAAAACAGAAAGTATAATAAAGACTGCATTTTGGTTTCAAAGATGCAGTTGAGAATTTCAGTTAAATTTCAATTTTTTTTTTTTCGGTTTTTTCTTTTTTCTTCCCAAAACTTTTAAGATGGTCACGTAATTACATAATGTTACGTGATATTAACTTCTGTTGAGTTTTGTGTGTGTATTTTGTTGTACTTGGCTTAAAATTCACCACAAACTGAAATAAGTCATTTTGTTGCTTAAACTAAACGATAAACTATCATTTAGTTTTGCACTATTTTTCGATAGGAGTCGATTTAAATTTGTCCATCTGTCTGTCTGTCTTTCTGTTTTTGCGATTGTTGTCTTATTAGCGAAGCTGGCAAGTTATTAATAGAACTAACGTTGCTACAATTGTGCTTATTTTTTTGTTAAAATTTTTGATATTTTAATTTAAATAAATCGGTAAAAATGTGGCAAAATTATAGATAAAATATCATGATTGTTTGTCTTGATTTTTTCAAATTTTATTTTTGCACACAATAAATAGCACAGAGATAAGCATCTGTACAGAGAACGGTATCTACCACCAAAAATAAATTCCAACGAATATTTGGTTTTTATGTAACTGCACTTAGATTTTTAAGCTAAAAGTACATTGACATATTTTACTCATTTAGTGTTTGTTTTAGTTAAATATCGAATCGATCCCTTATTCTCACGCACGCAATTTTTGATAAAAACTACCAAAATTTGTCTATATTTTTGAAACTGCTTATGGACTCAACAATTTTTCAATAAATTTATCATCATATTAGTTAAGCCATTAATTGTTGTGTCATTTTATTGACCCCCTCTGTTCTCCCTGAAGCATGCATTCGTGACGCTTGTATAAGTTTTGATTTAGTATAACTCTCTTAAACAAAAACAAAAAAAAACTTCTAGATTAATAAATATTTTGTTTCATTTTTATTTTATTTTTTACTTTTTTACCAACAGTCCATGTTTAAAAACTTTTTTCGTTTTTGTTTCTGTTGATTTGGGCACGATTGTAGCAGTGGTAAAGCAAAAGTAAAACGAGGGAAGAGCAAACAAAAGGGGTTTTTGTTCCCTATAGTTTAAGAGAGAGAGATAGAGAGAAACAACATAGAAATTATAACAGTTGCTGAACGAGCACGTGACTTTTCTAAAAAATTCTCAAAACTAACTCAAACTATTTCGGCAAGGTGCACATGGTATAAACACCATAACTATACAACTAACCAGCTATAGAAGCGAGGGTTGTTTTAATAGTTTTATAAAGCAAATCATATCCCCTAAGGTTCTTTTGTTCAGCATAAATACCTTAGTTTTATAAAAAAAATTCTCTTCATAAGCTGCACTAACTAAACTATTCTCTCACCCCTCGTTTCTTTGTTCAACATCTCCATGACCACTATTATATGAACATCATCCAAATAAAGGTGTCCAATTAAGACATTATCGATTTCTATTGAACATAAAGAACGAGAACAAATAAACCAAAAGAAAAAAAAATAAATTCATATCATTGTATCCATCCTTCCGTCTGACCATCAATAAATTGGAGAAAAAAGAAAGAAAAACTTTTTATTTTGGGTAATTTTCAAAGTTATTTTTGTGTCATTTATTGTCAATTGTAGATAGAAAATATGTGTGAGTATGTGTATACACAGTTGTTTGCATTTGAGCGTGTGGTTGAATTGTATGGAAGTGGGTTAAATATACATTGTTTCTAACAAATAACAAACAACTTTATGAAGAATATGGCTTAATTGAGTTTTTCTATAAAATATGGAGTTTTTCTATTCTCTTTGCCTTTATATTTATTTATTTTTTGTTTTTAACAAAAGCTCTAAATTAATAGATTGTGTTTTGGTATAGCAAAAAAGAAATTACTTGTTAAAACATGCAAACTTTTAAACATTACAATTTTAAAACAAAAAAACAATTCATGGAATAGGAATTAAAAAATTTGTTTAAAAAACTGAATTTCTTAACGAAAAACATGAAAGTCTATCAAACACTAAAATTTTATATAACTTATTTCCATCTAGCATAACTCGTACCTATTTGCTCGCTTTAACATAGTTTTTTCATTATATTTATAAGAAGATAAATTTTAATATTATCTGCCTCCATTTATTGGGAATGCAGTAATTGTTCTAAATTATATTTTATGCGTATTAGAGCATCACTCCCCCTTCTCTGATCCTTACTATTTTTGGTTCTAAATAGCAAATTTTTTATTAACTGTAGCTCTTTCTAAGTTCAAACCAAATAAATATAACAGTTTTCTAGAAATAACAAGAACTTTACTTTTTTTGTCTAGGGTTTAGGGGAAATTTGATTTGATTCTATAACTGTTTCACCCGAAAAATTTCACTAATTACGTAGGCAACTAGAATTTAAGCCCATAGCAATAAAAGCTTTGTAGATATACCACTAAATATATGTTCATTGTAGGGGAGCCACCATGTCCCCTTCTTTGATCCTATCTAATAATGGAAATTAACAACACAATTTTTATTAAAATGTCTGAAACCAGGATTGAAAACTCTAACACTTATTGTTTCTGAAATATATCCTATCCGATAAGTTTTTCGTATAATGGGTTACGCCTTCCCCTGCTCCGATCGTATCAATTTTTGGTTGACAAATGAGACAAAAGAAAAACGCACAAGGTTTCAATATTATACATGTACCTGTTTTCCGGACTACAAATAAAGTGTATATTCTTTGTATTAAAGTTGCCACGCCCATTTTTCTTTTCCAGTTCATTTTAACCTCAAATGTGCAAGTTAATATTATAGAACCCTACACGAATTTTAAAACTTAAGGTTTTATAATACTCTGGATATACGGGAAAACCAGGGACCGTAAATAACAGTTATTTGGAAAATTTAAACATAAAAACTCTTCATGTTAGAGCCAACGGAGACTTATAAAGTCATATATCAATAGATTCGAACTGACGAGCTCTTTCAGAATCTGTAATAATCTTAAAAAAAAGAGTTTTATGTTTTCCATCAAAAATAAAACTCATTTTAGGAGTTTTATTTTTTCCGTCAAAAATAAAACTTATCTGAAGAGTTTTATTTTTTCCGTCTAAAGTAAAACTCATTTCGCCTTCATAAAATAAAACTCTTTTGAAGAGATTAATTTTTTGTCGTAATTAAAATTCATTTGTTTACTTTTTTTTTAACAGATTTTTTTTTATTTGTTTATTTTAACAAACATTATTTTTTCCAAATTTTCTGGTGAAAGATTTGACCGCAGGTCGCTCAATACCAACTTAAGAGCAGAGAATGCTCTTTCCACGCTTACTTGGGTTGCAGGAACACATTGCACAGTTTTTGCCAATTTATACAAGTAAGGATATGATTTTTTTTTTTGTCTCCTAGTATTCAAAAAGAGGTTTATCAATCGTTAACTGCCTTGGAAAAAAGTTATCGATTTCATAGAAGGCTTTTTTCATCATCATTTTCATTTTCTTCCTCTCCTTGTTCCCTATCTACATTAAAGGAGTTCAAATACTGTCCCAAAAGCGATGTTTGAGATTGGGATGTATCACAAACATCCGGCGAAGATGGGAAAACATCCAGTGAAGATCGTAAAGCTTCCTCGCTTGTCGACGGTCGATCATCACATTGGTTATATAGCGGACCAATCTGCTGGTGTTTGATAATTGAAAATTTATTTGCTTGAAAATATTTTTAAATGTCAAAAACAAATTAATTAATTGAAAAAAATCAGATTTTGCAATGAATCTAGTGCAAAATAAATCGTATTAATATGCAAAATTGTTTCTGACAGAAAAAATAAAACTCAAACGAGTTTTATATTTTGACGGAAAAAATAAAACTTAAACGAGTTTTATTTTTTGATGGAAAAAATAAAACTCCTAAAATGAGTTTTAGTTTAGACGGAAAAAATAAAACTTCTAAATGAGTTTTATTTTATGATGGCAAAATAAAACTCAATTTTTAAGAGTTTATTCGACCTTTTATTTTTACCTTGAAAAATAACTGTTAAAGATTGAGTTTTTTTTTAATTCTTAAAATAACTGTTATAAAATAACTTTTTTGATATCACTTATAACCGTTACGGTCCCTGGGAAAAACTGTTGATTTTGTTTGGTAGGTGGGTGCCACACCTACAAAAATTTAATGGAAAACTTTTCATAAGAACCACTCTTGAGCTTCATAAAAAAATTTTGAAAATATTAAAAATAAAATTAACAGAATAGCTACAGACGTTTCTTTATTTAAGATGGATTGAATAAAGTGTGCATAAAAATGGTCATGGTTAATTTTTCTTTCTATAAAACAATGAGCTGGGTTATGAAAAACATTTAAAAAATTAGCAAAATCTTTGCAAATGTTCTTAATTGATGCGATTTCCATATAAAGACATAAGCTAAATTCGAAACTAAAAAAATAAAATAAAACAATATAAAAATTTCAAACTCATTTATATTAAATTAGGTTGAAGAGGAGTGGCACTTAAAGCCCAAACCCACTACAGGTATACACTTATGCCCAATTGGCATATGCGCTCCATATGAAAAACGGAATTCCCAAACAAAAACCATAATCATAATTCAAACTCATTTAGAATTACTCTTAAGTGGTTAAACTGAAGAAAATGTTTCTTTATAAAAAAATTTATAAAAATTATATGTAGAGGATTTGTCAAAAATATCCGTAAATACTTCCAAAATTCACCTCTAAGACAGTAATTTGATAAATAGACTTTTTACTAAAAAATAGTTTTTAAAAGAAATTTTACCGAAAAAAACTTTATAAATAAAGAGGTTTTCAAAATCTATTTTTAAAACTCCATGTTAGTGAAAAAACTCATTAAAAATTTACTTTTTTCAAAGAATTAAAATTTTCTTCTCAGAATGTATCACAGTAGGATGATATTTCATCAACTCATGTTTAAGAAATTGTGTACTTAACTAAATTTCCTAATACTTTGCACTTAACTAATTACAAAATTTTTAGTTTTTATCTCCATTACATTATTGTTTAATAATATAATAGTTAAATATTTTTCCCACAATATTTTTGCCATCCTATCCAACAAAATCAAAAATTCTATTGCTAATAATAGCAAAGTATTTATAATTATTTTATATAAAATCTACAAAATATTCGTGGGATTTCGAATGTATTTTTTCCAAATGAATAAACTGATTTATAAACCGTTTTACGTTTTCAATTTTAAAGCAATTAGTTACCCTGAACATTATAGAATGCAAAATGCCAATACCACCTACAACCAACCATCTGCATATCTAAAACGTATTTTATACCGCTTAAACGTATGTATTTATATACATATACTACGTTCATGTTCATAACAGTAAATCACACATTAAAGTCAATTATGAAATGAAACATAAAAACAGAAATTAAAAAATTAAAAATAAAAAAGAAACGCTAAACTAATATTTCCACAATAATTTTAAATATTTTCATAATATCCATGACTGTATCTATACTACTGTACATACACACAAACACACCCATACCCAAGTATAAATAAATAAATACTTGCTTATGGTATGACACGAAACAGTCGTTCCCTCGCTTTATCTGCTTATTATTACGGATTTAAAATAAATGTTATATTTTCCATCATATAGAATATTTAAAAAAAAATTCTACAAATTGAGGGATTTTATAAGATTTTCTATAAATAAAAAATTACCCCCATAAGCATAAAAATTATAATAAGTCTAAAATGTATTTAACTTTAAATTTTCAATAAATAATTTTTTTATAATAGATTTTGCATACATTACTTAAATAGCTAATACACGACATGTTTTTTACAGGTGCTTTATGAATATAAGCCTTAATCAAAAGTCAAAAAAAAAAAAATTATTATTCGACATTGTTCGGCACTTCGAGCCTAATTTTCTTAGCATTGCTGTTATCAAAACACTGCAATTAAAAATACAAACGTTTTAATTTTACTCGGAATTTAGAGCTAGGGCGATTAATTTCAAAAAACATTTTCCTTCAAGTTTATTGCAAATTTTAAAGCTGCCGAAATTTAATTGCAATAGACCTATTCAAATTTAGTTAATCTCAGGTTTGGTTTTAGTTAAGTTACGGTTAAGTTTTATTTTAGTCTTAGGTTGATTTTATTACAGTTCTATTTAATCTCTAGTTAAGTTCTAGTTAGGGTTTAGTTAAGGTCTAGTTAAGGTCTACTTAAGGTCTAGTTAAAGTCCAGTTAAGGTTTAGTAAAGATGTAGTTAAGTTCTAGGTTATTTCGATTTAAGTTCTACTTCAATTTCTTATCAGTTATATTTTAGCTCTAGTTATGTTCTAGATCAATCTTAGTTCATTTTTGATACCGCTCTAGAAATACCATATTAAACTCTTTTGCAGTTCTGGCCAAGTTCTAGTTCTGTTCTAGTTCCACTCTAATTCAGGTCTAGATCATTTCTAGTTTGACTTCCAGTTTAATTCTAGTTTAACTCCAGTTCATTTCCAGCTCAGTTTCAGTTAAGGTCTCATTGTTTCTAAGTTTTATGAGAATAAAATTTATCACAAATTTCTTATTTAAGAATCACTTTCGTAAACATAATAAATATATAATTGACACATTATTTCAAATGTTGATTTATTTATTTGATGTTTTAATGAAAAATTGTTATGGGAAGAGAAAAACAGACAAACATATAATTAGTATTTTATACTAATATTTAACATTGCTTGCAACAATATTTGCTACAGTAACTTGTAAAAGTAAACATATACTTTAAAACAAATTGTTTTAAAAAATATATTATAAAATCTCTTTAAAACTAGAGAGTTAAACATTTATGTTTTATTTATTAAGTACCAATTTAAATGTCCATCACACGAATATTTTTGCTATTGACTGTAACTGATAAATGCCTGCGTGTATGTATTTATTTATGCATTTTCTGATTTCTGCTTCACTGTTCTCAAACACAAAGTTAAAACATCATTAAAATATTGCAAATGTTTTAAAGGTCAACACGACTAAATGCTGAAGGCATTATCAAATACAAATGCACACAAATAAACAGACAAATAAAATTTTAAAATTTTTTCCGTTTTCATGGCTGCTGGGATTTGCAAATTCAATTTGCTTAAATGCAATTAATTATTAATTTCTTAAAAATATTATTATTGTAGAATTTTCATTTAATACTCTTTCTCTGTTATTGCAGTTTCCTATCCTCCCACCACAGCACCAACAGGTAATTATCTAACTGATTCCAGTAGATGGGACAATAACTATAGCTCGGATTTAGCTCACAAAAACAATCATCATACAGCAGATAAAAGTAAGTTTTAAGTAAGAATATCATGAAAAAAATGCCTTAATTATTGCAACCGCCTGTAATTGCTTTAAAATTATTCATTCATTTGTTATAAAAAAAATTTTCATTTCGTTTAAATAATCATTTAAATTCATATCTCACTTAATACTCCGCTTAATTGTGTTGCCTGTATCATCACTTATAGCACCCCGTTATCACTTTAAACTTAATGAAATCGTTTTGTCTCAACACAAATTTCACTTAGATAAAACTGGCTCTGGATCCAATGATGTTTACGGTTTGCCCGGTCAAGGTGAAGAATTATCTAGCAGAGCTGCTGCTTTATGTACTAAAACCCAGCTTAACCAGCTGCCGCTATTTATGCTGCTATTGCTGTTCTTAGTTGTGCAATTAAGACGTTAGTTAAGTAATAGTATTTAATTTATTAAAGTTAACCTGAAGTTATATATTTAGTAAGTAAATAATTAATATTGCAAATAAATAGCTATTAAATGTATATTAATAATATCAAGTTATAAATTGATCCCATATTCACCCCGGCCCCTTAGCTTTAAACGTAGTTTAGATATTGTAGATCTAATCGAAAATTATAGAAGAAATAATATTAAAAAAGAATATTAACGAAATAATATTAAAAGCTAATGTTAATAAGTTTAATAAAATATTATTTGTAACAAAGTTTATGAATTAAAAGTTGCAGTTTAGTTTTAATTTGGCTTTAGTTAAATTTTTTTTTGACTGATGTTGTACTTTATAAATCAGTTATATTTCAGTTCTAGATAAGCTCAAGTTCAATTTCAGTTTACTTCTGGTTCAGTTCTAATTCAGTTCTAGTTAAACTCAAGTTCTGTTATAGTTTAGTCCTTAACAAGTTTTAAATAAGTTCAGTTTAATTTTAGTTCAATTCTAGATAAGTTATAGTTAAGTATCACGATAGTTGTAGTTAAGTCCTAGTCTAGCTTAGATCTAGTTCAAATCTAATTTAGTTGTAGTTCAGTTCTAAATCAGTTCAAGGCAAATTTAAAATTAAATTAGAGTTATGTTCTAGTTAAGTTCTAGTTAAGTACTAGTTAAATTCTCGTTAACTTAAAAGTTAAGTTCTAGCTCAGTTCTCTTTCGGCTCTAGTTTAGACTTAGTTCTGTTATAGTTAAATTCTTATTAAGTTTAATTTAGATTCAAGTTAAGTTCTATTTAAATACTAGTTAAGTTCTATTTATTTGCTAGTTAAGTTCAAAGTTTCAGTTAAGTTCTAGTTTAGTTCTAGATTATATCTAATTCAGTTCTATATCGGTTAAGATTAAATTATTGTTAAGTTTTACTTATGCTCTAGTTAGGTTCAAAATCAGTAATAGTAAAAAAAAAGCCCAATTCTAGTTAAAAAAAGTTAAACTCTAGTTTACATCTAGTTTAATGGTAGTTCAGTTTAAGTTCAGCTCTTGTCAAGTTCTAGGTAATTTCAGGTTAATTAATAGTTCAATACTAGTTAAATTCTAATTCAGTTCTAGCTAAGTTCTTGTTGAATTCTACTTCAGTTCTAGTTCAGATCTAGTTAAGTTATAGTTAAGTCCTCGTTAAGCTTTTTCTCAGTTAAATTATAATTTAGTTCTGGATCTAGTTAAGATAATTTTTAATACAATTTTGATTCTTTTATCAATTCTTTTTTAAAAAAATCTTCTGCGACATTAAAGAAACCTAAAAAAAGTAAATATTTAATTTAATACATAATTGTAAGAAATTTATACAATAACAAATATTCAGTCAACTACAAAAAAAAAAAACAAATACTATTTAATTGATACAAATTTTTCTATTTTTTAAATTTTTAAAAAGAAATTTGAATTCCATGAAAATTTAAAACTTTTAAAGTTGTGAGAGTATGTTGACCTTTGTACTTGACTGTATTACATATATGCAAATCGGACATTAGTTAATAATCTATAAAAATTATTTATTAAATATATAAACATACACATAAGTGAGTTCGTGCGTGCATATATAATGTAATCAATTCTCATGTAACATATAGACATATATTAGCTAAATATTTAAAACAAACATATACAGTTGTTCATAACATACTAGAAAATCAAACATTAACTAAAATTCAAATGAAATCAACTATGAACAACATACTGACACACTTCCAAATACACACACACATAAATAGATTAACAAAATAATAATGTTTTCAAGTTTTAAGTATTTAATTATTAAGCTTAATTGAAATACGTAAATTGCATAAATAAAAAAAGATTTAATTTTCATTTAATTGTATTTATGTTAAACTAAATCAATAATCACAAATATAAGAAGTTATTATAAAAATAAATAAAACAAAAACACTTAATAAAATTAATTATGATATTAAATATTTATATTAAAATATTTTTATTTCATACCATTTGAATTTTGTTTATTTAAAAAAACTACTTCTTGTTGTTATTTTTTGTTGAAAAATATATAAGAGAAAAAACAGAAACATGCAGGGTTCACAAATTTTATAATCATATATAAAGTACATAAGAAAATATTAAAAAAACAACAAAAACATAAACACTAATAACATTTATATATTTGAGTATACAAAAATATAAAAAATAACAATGCAGATTATTAAATAAGTGACATTTAAAACAATTAGGATTAAGCAAATATACATTTAAATTATAAAAAAAAACGTATAAAAAATAATAATTATTTTTTGCAGATGAATACCAAAACAAATACAAATCAATCACATTAAATATTAAAGAATCATGACAAACAAACCAATCGTAGCAAATTTAAAAAATACAGGCATAATTGTGAGTAACTACAGGAAAATTCAAAAAAAATAATTAAGCTGTACCAAAGACAAACTCAAAAATCTAAATGAAACATGAACTACACAGCGTATAATTAATATTTATTAAAGAATTTTTATATTAATATTCTATTTGAACTTTTCTATATATTAAATTTTTTATTTGAATCATTTTTTATTTTGGCTTAAGTTCATTTATTCTTTTCTCTAATTTTATAATTCAAATTAAATTAAATTGCAATCATTTTTAGATATATTCTTTTTATTAAATTATTTCCGATATTAAATTATATTCCTAAAAATGATTGCAATTTAATTTAATTTGAATTTTAAAATTAGATAATAGAATAAATAAACTTAAGCCAAAATAACAATTAATCACATTAAAAATTTAATTTAAGAATTTGCTTAAATAAAAAGTTAATTTTTATAATATTTAATTATTCAAGCCTAAGTTCATGCAACACTTTTACCCTAAACAATCAATTCATGTAAAGAAACAACAATAAATAAATCAGCTCTTTAAACATCCGTTTCTTTTGCATCTTATATGCATTAGTTTTAAATACTCATAAGAATGAAAAACAGTTCATATAAAAATATGATATCCAATGACACGCTAGTGTTAAAGTTATCCGTGTTTTCAGCTAAATTAAATCACTTTATCATCAGTTAAAGCCCTTCAAAATCAATTCTTTGTCATATTTTTGTATACCCTTCGCATGAGATTTTAAAAGAAAATATATAAATTTTTCATACCATTTGTAATTTCTTCAGTATAAATTTCTACCCCATAAAATATACATATTCAAAATTTTTAAAAATAGAAAAGAACATCTAGCTACGTGAGCGTTGAAATCAGCTTTCTGAAGCCCCCATATACACCATATACTCGTATGTAACTTCAGTTTATTAGAAATGCTTCCGAGAATTTTTGTTTTGAAAATAAGCAGTACCATTAGCGGCTGAGATATACGAAAAAAAATCCATGTATGTCTCTATTTTTTATTGTGATTGCAACAACAACAACAAATCTTTTTAAAAAAGAACAAAAACCCAGGCGGTGTTTACCCATAATTATGTATATATGTTTGTGTGTATGTATGCACATAATGGTAAAAAAATGTGTGTGCAGTTGTTATAGTTGATATACTATAGATGCTTTTTCTTGTGTCCGAATGTACGTAATGCGAAGTTTTTTATTTATTTACTGTACTTTGCACGAATATGATCACAAATAAAAACAAGACATGTATCTACATGATGACAAGCCATGAATCTCCTTGAATCGCCATGAACAGCAAAGATTTAACCAGTGTAAATCGGTTTCACAAACGATTTTTATGTAAATGCTTATAATTGCTTATCTACACTTTTGTAGAGGGCTTATAAATATTTGGCCCAGACGAATATAGTGCTGTTAGATAATTTTTACTGCGTTGTTTTTTTATTTTAACAACATTGCGTATGATTAATATTTGAAAAGAACCATTTAAAATGTTAAACATACTTAGAAAACAGAATTTCTTTAAAATTTATAAAAAGTCGTTATTCTGCAGTTTTCAACAAACACTATTTTTACGATTCAATTTTGATCAAATTAACTTGCAAATATTTTCACAACTCAAACAATTGAATTAATGTCAGTAAATCATCTTCAAAAGCCATAATATCATAGTTATTACAATCAACAAAATTTGTAGAAACAGTACTAATTTACTACTGGTTCGGTCACCAGTACTATTGACCAATCGTTCCCTAAATCGTTATTCTGCAGTTTTCAACAAACACTATTTTTACGATTCAATTTTGATGCCACATTAACTTTTAAACATTTTCACAACTCAAACAATTGAATTAATGTCAGTAAATCATCTTCAAAAGCCATAATATCATAGTTATTACAATCAACAAAATTTGTAGAAACAGTACTAATTTACTACTGGTTCGGTCACCAGTACTATTGACCAATTGTTTCTGAAAAAATATTCTTTTGTGTAGGCATTTAACAAATGTTTGGCATCAAAAAGCCTCTAGTGACGTTAGAACTATTGAAGGGGTAGTATTTATAGGTCATGTATTTGTATTTGAGTATTGATGACATTTCAACCAGGTATTTACTAGTTCATTTTAGTAATTCTAGTCTAAACTTTTGGTACTTTTTATCACATTAAATTAAAATAATATTTATAAATGTTAAATAAACTATAAGTTTATAATCTTAAATATTTTCAAGAAAAAAGTCTTGCATTTCTTCGGTTTATTATATTTCAGTGTAAAAGTATTGCTAAAATATATCACCAAAAAGTCAACAAAATAGTTGAGGCTTAATAAGGCTTCGTGCACGGAAGTACTAAGGAATATTCACAAACACTTAACATATACACATCAAACAAACCAAACTCATTTACATTTATACATATCTGTCATTATTAATAAATAAAGAAAAAACATTACGAAATAACAAAAGTCATCATTAAAAAATTATTTATAAAAAGGATTAATAAAATTAAAAAAAAAAAACATTAAAATTATAAATACATAAACAAATTGTTTAAAATATCACACATAATTATATATTTAAAAATAAAATTGATAATAACAACAACATTAAAAATAATAAAAATTAAACAGAAAACACAACACATGCAATTATATAAAATCCCTATTAAAAATGTAAAACTAAAAATTACAAAAAAAAACCAAGACCTATAAGTAATTAACAAAATAAAATGTTTGTAAAAAATTATATATAAAAAAGTAAAAAAAAAAGAAATCAATAAAATATAAAATTATTAATAACACAAATAATAAAGCATGTTTTTTTATTTAAAAAAAATTAATTTTTATTCAATTATTTAGCCGAGTGACTTTTAATGAGTTTAACATTTCGCTCCACCTTCAGCTCTCCTAAAATGTTTTCTCTAGTTGCACTGTTTTATTATTTATTCATTAATGTATGTGTTTAAACAATTGTTAATAAATGATTTTTACAAATACTGTTATTGAATATTAATTTAAAAACATGTATGTATGTTTGTGTGGCTGTTATAATCTGCTGTTTTATAATACTCGTTGTTTCTACGATTCAATAATTGTTAAATATTAATGAATATTTCATTAGTTAACATTTTGAAATGTTAATAAATATGTTTTGTTGTGTAATTATGTTTTTTGCCATTTACATACATAATTAGTGGTCGCCATTTATTGGTTAATTCAATAGTTGTAAAAGGTTTTACAACAACATTCTACTCGGGTTAAATGAAAACAAAATAATGTTTCTTTAATATTTGCTTTTAATAATATTTATAATAATAGTAATTAATTAATTATATATTGAAGGTCTGTTTCTTATATAGGGCGGTTAAATTTTATGGGTCGATGTTGATTTTGAATAAAACACAAATTATTAAGGAAATTATTGTCATATCTTTTTGTTATGATAATAATGGCTTTGCTTCAATTATGTATGGAACAAAATATCGGCCAAATAGCCGCCGCAACGTTGGCAGCACACCTCCATCCGATGGTCCAAATTTTCAATGACAATGTTAATGTTCAATTGTTGGGCACGATGATGATGAGTCGAGGTTTGCCACACTATTGCAAAAAACAGCAAAGTTTTCCGTTCAACGAACTACGAAGGCATTCACTGATGTTTTGATATTTCATACAGACCTGTTTTGCTGAAATTTAAATATTTTTTACAATTCTCCCGATTGTGGACGAATTCAAACGATTATGTTGACCAAAAAAATTACCAAGTGCAAGAAATGCATTTTGATTTGAATTTATAAAAAGTCTGAATAACTTTAATTCGTTGCTCGATTATGTACATTTCCATGGTTGAAATTGAGTTAGTCTGATATTTAGAAATGTTAATGAAATGCAGAAAACGAACTTGACGTTTGATGTGGTTCTGCAACAGCGGCCCTTAAAATTTAACTACCCTTTACTAAATTTGTTTAACACCAAATTTGTTGTTTCTTAAAAAAATTAAAAATTTTAATTAAATTAATTTATGGTTTCTTTTAGAAAAATTAAAAATGTTTTTATAAGAAACCGCACCACTTCAAAAATTAAAACAAGCAAGAGTGCTATAATTGGTAGTGCCAAATCTGATAACTCCCATTATGTATATTGGCATAATGTCCACATTGTTACGTAGACTAGATTTCGTATTAAATGTTATACGGGTTTACTTTTGTTTTTCCGACACCATATTTGATTTTAATTTTTGCAACTTAAGTGTACTATACTAGTGAGGCCCTTTTACTTAATACCCACCTTAAAGAAGTTGACTCTTCAATAAATGGTTTCAAAATCTAACCAACCATTTTAGTTTTAATAAAAAAAGATATTTAGATATTCAAATGATTTTAGTTAATCACAGACAGTTTTCGTTTAAAAATTAAAATTTTTTTTGTTCAAGTGACAAACCACAAACACCCTTCCCCCACTACTTTTAACAAAATTAATAATCACGTTTTAAAAAAACTTTTGTCAACGATTTATATCTGCTAGAAAATGTTGTTTAAAAGCTCTTAAAATGTTGTGGTGTTATTGTTATATAATTTCGATTTCAAAAAAACTACACATTAAACACTTTCTTGGTAGTCACGTTCTTTCAAACGATCCATTGTTTCTCTTGATATTTAGTAAGTGACACCATCCTGTTTGATTCACATCAATCTATAAATTATCAAATTTCCTCTTTTCGGATGATGTCTTTGGATAACCTCCCTGTTGACCATTGATACAACAAATTTGGTCACCTTGTAGTCTACTGCTTGTTACTGGTCAATATCTCTCTATCATTTTCTTCCAATATTGAATGAGTTGAATGGGGTACATTTTAAATAATAGATTTAACCTTTATATATAATACATTTTTGTTAAAAGAAAGAACTGGTGTACAAAACACCAGCCCTTTCTTTTGGTATCCATATTGACAGAGAGACAGTTGCCTAAAGCTGGAAAAATCTATTTTCGATTGTATATTTAAGGAAAATACCGACCTATTTTTTCTTTAATTTTCTTATTAGTATTTTTTTTTAATATAAATTTTTAATCAGTAAAAATTGCAATTAATTTTTGTTCGAACAAGTGAACGTATAATTAATATTAATTACACGATTTAGTTAGAAAAATTCGAACAACTGTTTAACTAATAAAGCTATTAGAATTCTTGAAAATAAGTTTGGAAGCCCAGACTCGTGAGTTTTATAGCTTTTTTAAAAATATTGCTTAGCGAATTACGAAGTGTCTATTTTCTCGTGCCTTAATATCAACTTTTCCAAGATAGAAGTCTTAAAGACAAATACATCATATATTCGACACAGGACTGGATAAAAAAGTCTAAGATATTTGTAGAAAAACTTAGAATATAATAGCAGCTATAGTACTAAGCAATATTCGTAGTATAAGACAAAAGTCTTAGTATAAAAGTGTATGCTTATTAAAATATACAAGTTTGGTTTTTATAATTTCTACAAGACATTAGCTTCAAGTTAGGCAATATTTTGAAAGTTACTATTAGAAATTTGAGTACTAGATTAACCATATTAAGTGCTACTTAGTTGGCTATAACTAAGCACTAACAAAATGGGCATACTTTGTTTTATTTCATGCATTCTTTGCCACTAAAGGCCAGTTTAGACGACAATACAAGTCGTACGACTTCAATTAGATTCTGTAGAAGCAAAATCTGATGAAATGCTCTCAAGAAAATGAGATCAAAAGTATCACGTAAGTTTTTTTGCATTTACACTATTAGTGTGAAGTGGAATGAAAGTGGAATGATTTAGAAAAATAAACAAACTAAGAATCTTATTTACAGAACAAATTATAATCGCAAGTATAAAAAATAAATAAAAATCTACTTTTATATTAAATAAGGTGTTTTGCGTTTTGTACAAAGATAAAATTTTAGCTTTATTATTTTTAATTTGTTTTTAATTTTGTGTTTGATGAATAAAACAGTTTATGGTGTTTGTGGTTCTACAAAAACTACAGAAACAACAAACCATTTTCATCTTCGCTATGTAACAAAATCAAAAAATATACATGTTGTTTTTGTAATAGTTTTATAAATATTAGCACACCCTTAATGTGTGTGCCAATGAATACATTTAAATACACCTCTGATCTAATGAAATTCTCCATTTTTTAAAACGATTTATAAGATGAAAAAATACGGTCCGCTTGTTAAATTTTCATCCGTATTTTCTCCCATTTTTTCTTCTACTGGTTACAATTTGATTTTACACTATTCTACTTTTATCATTCTAAACGAATTTTTGACATGTCGTACGACTTATATTATAGTCTAAACTTGTTTTTTACTAATATAATGAACAATATAGTGGTAGTATAGAGAACGCTGGCAGGTTTGAGCTGTAGTTGCAGAATTTAGTTTGAAAAAGCATAAACGGGAGACAAATTTTTATTTTGTTTAGTCTTTCGCTTTATTTCACTTGATATAAATGAATTTCGGCAAGGGGAGATGCTATTAATATTTTTGCCTTAACTGAGCGAAAAATTGTCAGATCTCATCTTACTACTGACTAGAGTCTTATCTGGTAGTAGAAGTATTACTATCCCCTGAACTCTAGACTGGTAAGACGTGAGAGACTTTTGCCAACTATTTTTGTTTCCGGATGATGTTGTATTTCAGCAGAGTTACTTGGTGCTGTTTAAAGTCTACGTTTCTCGCAGCAACAACATTTAAATTTGTGGCTGATTAACTGCTGATGTCACAACAAGGAATAAAATAACCTGCAGCCTTATTTTGTAACTCGCTAAAGCTTAATCTTTATCGCTAAAACTCTAAAAAATATATTGAAAAATATATGTCAGCCAAAAATTTATTTTTTATGGCTTTGGTGATTGAGATTTAGCCTAAGCGTGTTACAGAATGAGGTTGCTGGGCCGTTTACTTGGAGACTCAGGCTACGAAAATTTCTAGATATATTCTTTAGAGTTTCAGCGATAGAGATTTAGCTTTAGCAAGTTGCAGAACAAGGCTGCTGATGTCTCGAGCAAAGTGCTTATTCATTGCCTGGAGCTCTGCTTTTACACAGAGGCATCGGTTAAAGGCATTGAACAAAGCCAGTTGTAACACGTTTGTCCAATAAGGACATTGTAGCAAGTTTTGACGTTAATTTTTCGTCATCTCTTTTCATTGGGCTTACTTAAATGGCTCTTGATCATACTGGTAGTAGTAGCGGTCCATAGCCAACATCCTTCGTTATTATCGTTAAACATAGTTTCTGGGTGTTGCTCAAAGTCTATTGACAAGTAAGGTTAGGGATTAACTTGCATCTCCCAGCAACTCCAGGTCGGTCGCTGATAATCTACATAACTAATAAGCAAATTATAAGACACAGAGAGCTCTCGGGAAAAGTGCTTTAAAATTTACCACATTTATATTGCTTTACTGTGCATACATAGACAATGGCTAAACGCATTGCATTTAATTAGTGATAACATCGAATTAAATCATCACAGCAGGTGCTCATAACAATAAAAATTATGAAACTCAAATAAAACTGAGTAGTTTATAGTTTTGCTATAATGTTTAGTGATTAAAAGAATTATAAAAGTATCCACAGCCAAAACACCATAACTTGGTGTAGGAGTTTGTCGGTTTGTCTTAAAAAACAATTTCAGGAGCCCACAAGAAACAAAAAAATTATTTTATGGAACCTATTTTACAAACACATGGCAAAATAACACTATTGAATTACAATTATTTGGAAATAATAAATACTTTAGAGACTGTAAAATAACTTTAAATAATGTCCGTCCTTCTGTCCCTCCATAAAAATCCAGATTAAAAAAACTTCATTGCAGAATCTAAGCATTTTCCATAACACATGTAATTTAATATAAATTACAAATTTAATAAAATTTTTTATGTTATCCTTAACACTATCTGCATTACAAATGCAAATAATTTTTAAATTAAATTTTCTTTCTTGCCCTAATGCAAACGCTAATAAGATTGAATGAAAAATGTCTTGCCATTTTTTTTCGACTTCGACTCAGTATGTAATAAAAACTATAAACAAAGTGCCATTAAACAAAATGCATAAAATCTACAAAAAAAAGAGAATAGGGCAAATACGAATCTTAATAATATCCTGATGATAACAAATCATGTTTGTTACAATACCTTTACTGTTTGACAGAAAACTAAACTAAATAAATTATTAATAACAACAACTATTTGTTGCTAATGTTATCTAAGTGAAATTCTAAGGAATAAATCAGTGCAAATGAAATACGATTTTAGGGCTTTTTTCTTTCTTACTTCTACGTTGATTACTAATGATTTGTATTCAACGTTTGGCAACAAAACACAACGGAAATTAAATTGCAAATCACAACTGAAATGGAATAAAAAAAAAATATAAAGAAGCAGGGAAAAAAGCTGCAAACAAAAAAACTTGGAAAAAAAATTGCTACAAATGCTAATGAAGGCCATGTTGCTGCTGTTATTGGTTTAGTTTTTTTGTTGTTATTGTTGTTTTTTCCTTTTAAACTTTGCTAAGGCAAGAAAAATTTCAATATCATTAGAAATGTATAATGGTAAACAAAACAACAAAAATCATAATAATGCTAATACTAACATGCCGAGCAAATACAAAAACAATATACTCTAATATCAATGCTAACTTAATCACTTTACAAAAATCTAAAGGAAACTCGTATTTCTCTTCTTGGGCTTTTCACAAAACAGTATAGAGTGAGTTCTGTTCTGTTGTTGTTTCAAGTAAAATGTCATGTTTGCTTGATTATTTTTCTTATTTACCATTATTTGAATATTACCAACAACAACAAAAACTTTTGTGAAAAAAAATTTTAAAAAAATATTTGCTTTTTCTACTCCACCAACTTCAAATGAACTCGTACTTTTCCCTGTAAGCAAAAGTCCAAAACTTTTCATTTTTTTGTTTTGCTTTTTTAGGTAAATATTTTTAACTTTTTAACAAAATACAATTTATAAATTACATGAAAATATTATTTATGCATTTAGTATGAAATACGTTGGAAAAATAAAAAATAAAAATAAAACAAAACTTAAACAAACACGTCCAGTTGTAAGAAAAAGCAAGTGGAAGTTCAACGAAAAATATAAAAAAAAACATTGAAGAAGTCTGAAGTAAAAAGTTTTCGAGGCAAGTTTATCAGCACTTTGTACTCTAAGTACGGGCTGTGGAAAAATTTTTGAGAAATCAAATGATAAATTAATAAATTTCGTTTACACGTACAGTAATCGAGTTGTAGGAAGCCACGTTCACATTTTTTATTGAAGTAATATCTTGATAAAACAATTATTCGCAGTACAGAAATTACACGTCTTTGGTAACAAGTAGAATGATCGTAAGTAAAACTTTAAAAGGGAACATAAAAACGTAATAGAAACTGTGTTATTAATATCATTATCATGTTTCATTCTTTTATAAAATGGCATAAAATTTTTATGAATTGTATCGAAACCAAATAAAAACTTAATTTCGTAAGACGAGTTAGGGTCTTTCTGAATATAGATTTAAAGGTAGTTTTTTGTAGTAGTATAGATTTTTTAAATGGAATAAATAAAAAGGAATTTCTTTAATTGCCGGGAAATTTACTTTATTCACAAGTTAATCTTCCGTCATTATAATTTAATTTTCTAGCATATGGCCGCCATGACTGGCTCAGATGTAGTCTAGCAATAGTGGAGATCTTATTTCCAATGACTTTTTCCAACATAAGCGGCCGTATATCGCAAGTTTTCGACTTCACATATCCCCACAGAAAATAGTCTAGCGACGTTAAGACACACGATTTTGGAGGCCGATTCATGGATCCGAAATGTAAAACTTTGTGGATACCAAATTTTTCCTTCCATAAATCAAATGAAGCACATCATGGTTGTTCATTTAATGAGAGAAAAAGTCAGTAATTATGGCTCTATAACAGTCACAATAGACTATAATTCTCTGAGCAGAGTCGATTTTAAAGAAGTATGGTCCAATGATTCCTCCAGTCCATAAAGTACACTAAACAGTCAGTTCCTTTTAATGTAACGGTGTCTCAACATACACTTGAGGATTATTATCGCTCTAAATGTGGCAGTTTTGCTTATTGACATATCCATTCAAACAAAAGTTATGATCGTATATTAGACATAGTGAGTGATAGTGTTTCGAACAGAGCAATGATTTTCAAAATAAATTTCCACAATTTGAAACATTTTTCAGGCGTCAGTCTATTCATGTTGAATTGCCAAATCAAACCAAACATAAATTACTTGACAGCTGACAAAATTATCGCCATTTAAATACTTCTGCCAACTTAATATTCTATATCTTAAAAAAAAAACCCTTTATATACATATGTATGTCAACAACAGCAAATGAAAACACTCAAATGAGCTGATAATGCAGTGCAAGAAGCAGTCTTATCTAAGTCTTAAAGAAAAACTTTTATATTCGAACCTTTCGTTCCTGAAAGTCAATTCTATTCCTCTGAAAATGTACAATAAAAAGATTTTTTACAGTAAAAGGTATGGTGGTATCAAAAATGGAAACAAGAATTTTTCATAAAATGAGCACTAGTTAGTATTTTCTAGATATTTCGGGGTGCAGGATTAAAGACTTGGAAGAAAACATTTACTTTTTATATATATTTTATTCTTAATTTCTATTGTTATTGACTTCACTATTGACCTTTCTATGAGCCGGTCGTTATTACTTGTTAATTGGATTTCGCATAGTGCTAATTTTAAGGCATTTAACACAACACATTTTTTTTACATAAATTTTATTAACAAATAATTCAATTACAATAGTTTGGCTCAGCGCCTAAAAGGCATTGTTGAGACGAGTTGTTTTCTATAAAATTCAATTCTATTCAATTCAATGAATAAAATAAGCTGTCCCTTAAGGAGCATATATTGTCAACAAATACATTCCATTCAGATTTAGTTGCTACTGAATTTTTCAGTTCGATCCAATTGGTTTGATTTCCCTTTATAGTTGTTGTTGTTGATATGTATATAGTGGGAGTCACTTCTGTCGACTTTTCTAGAGGATTCCAGTTAATCTTTTATTATATTTTATAGTATATTGTCAAATATTTATTTATACTTTTAATGTATTAAGGATATAAGAAGATACGTTCATGAAAATGATTTTATTCGATAAAGATTTAAAATTATTGTTATATTTCCCTTTTCTTATTTTCACTATATTGTAAGTTGAATAGTAAAATTCGATTATGACTATGAAACCGGGGTTAATACCAAATATTTTTTTTAGTAATTTGAAATTAAACTTAAGCTGGCATAAATGAATGTCATGTAAAATAAATGTAAAAATATTTATTTATTTATTTATTTATTATTTATTTATTATTTATTATTATTTATTATTTATTATTATTATTATTATTATTATTATTATTATTATTATTATTATTATTTATTGAATAAATAAATAAATAAAATAAATAAATAAAAATATATAAATTCAAAATTATAACTTAATGATATTGTAGGTTTACTAAAAAATATTGTCCCAAATATAAAATTTTTCCCTATTCTAATTTTGTTTAAATTTTACCAAATCCTGCCTTGAAACGAGCATCAAGTGTTGATCAAATTATATACTCACGACATTATAATAATGCACATAAAAACTACTTTAAACATATTTTTCAACAGACCAGCACACACATACAGATAAAAAAAAGTGAAAACCTTACTGACACTACAACTGCAATAACGACAAGAACAACAATATGAATTAGAAGTACTCGTTGTAGAAGTTATAAAATGCAAATAAAGACAAATTATATTCATGAGACTTTTTTTGAGTTTTGAAAAAAAAGAATTATTTAAATAAAAAAAAAATTAAACTTAACAAAACTATAAGAAATAACTTGAACTTAAAGAATAAAACTGCATAAATGTTTACTAAATCTAAAGCGCAACCCAAACAAAAGAGATACATGAAATAAATATTAATTTAAAAGGCAGAGTTTTTCTGCATTTAGTTTTTAATAATATTTAAAATACTAGACTAATTTACAAATGTGTGTAGCACTAATATGAGCAATGGTTATAGCATTTTACAGCCTTTTTTATTTCTGTTCCAACTTTAAACAAATATGCTTAAGTGCATTAAAATTAATGCAAATTTCTTGTAGCCAATTAGCAAAGTTTGTTTTAGCAACTAATTTAGTAGGTTTTTTTTTGAGCAGACAATACAACAAATTAATACCATGAAATTAACTCTATGAAATTAAAACTGAATATTAATAACATATTGTAAAATTAGAAATAATTTTTTTAAAAATG
The DNA here is from genome assembly GCA_941918925.1 of Phyto melanocephala. Classification (NCBI taxonomy): domain Eukaryota; kingdom Metazoa; phylum Arthropoda; class Insecta; order Diptera; family Rhinophoridae; genus Phyto; species Phyto melanocephala. The sequence goes on from OW799236.1 coordinate 3,040,460, forward strand.
CAAAAAAAAAAAATAAAGAAATATTTTAAAGTTTAAACCTTTTAAAAACGTTGGTTTTTTTTCTATAACTAACACGGGGTTCGTGTTTATTAAAAAAAAAACTATTAAAATTAACGCCATCAAAATTACAAGCACTTTCTTAATTGTTAATACAATAAACTAAACTCATACAGTACTTTTTTTATTGTTAACACCTTCATTGTCAACCATAATTTTATATACACACAACACACTCTGTTGTACTACTGCTTTACCAGCTGCTCTTGTTTAACTATTTATATTAGCAATGTCATTGTTCTTGTGATCAATCCTGTTCTATGAACTGCTATAACCAAAATTGTAGTACATGGGTCAAGCTGTATAATATATTAATAAATCTAGATATGTAATAATATATAAAAGGTTATTTAAAATATACATAAAAAAATATTCCAAAAAATATTTTTAAAATAAAAAAGAGAACTATATTCGGCAGTGCAGATTGTTACATACACTTTATACTGTTTGCACCATTATACAGTCACCATTACTGACAATTATAATGAGCATTTGTTATAAAAATTCATTTCGGATATTGAAAAATAAAACTTTAAATTTAAATTTTTTTCCAAAAATTGTTTTTAGATATCTTTTTTTGGTAATTGATGCATTAAATCAAGTTTTTATGTAAACAAACGTTTCAAGAAGTTCTGTAGAAGCTGCAAATTTTGTTTGGATAAAAAAACAAGAGGCTCGTAATATGAGACCATATAATTAATTTCAGTAGCGAAATTTTCAAATTATATCTGATCAACTGATACCATATAAGAGTTTAAAGTATGCGTAGGGGCTTTTGAAAGTTTATTAAATATACTTACGGACAGACGGACTTAGTTAAATCAAAAAAAAAAAAATATTCTTTATAGGGCCTTAAATAATTTTGTAGAATTTACAAACGAAATGACAAGCCTATAGTCGTATATACTCTTTTACACTCACTCTAATGTTCCCCTTTACAACATTTAAATTATGTTGCCCTTTAATCCATAACATTGGTTCATACTAGGCGTATGATTATTATTAATAATTTTTATTTTTATATATAACTAGCCAAACCCGGCGCGCGTTGCTACGCCCCTTAATGAATCGAAATGCATTCTGAATTTTAATTGAATATCAAGTGCAAAAACCTAAAAATTATAACTTTTCTTAATGGGAGTGGCACTGCCCACTTTTCTAATCACGAAACTGTGTAGTCATGATAGCTCAATATGTGTGCAAAGTTTCAGAAGAATCGGACCAGTGCAAGTATCCCAAAATTAAAATTGTTTTTATGGGCGTGGCCTTGCCCACTTTTCTAATCACGAAATTGTAAAGTCATAATAGCTCAATATGTGTGCAAAGTTTCAGAATAATCGGTCCAGTGCAAGTATCTCAAACTGATACCTTTTTTTTATGGGCGTGGCACTGCCCACTTTTCTAATCTTGAAATTATTTAGTCATGACAGCTCAATATGTGTGCAAAGTTTCAGAAAAATCGGTCTGATGCAAGTACCTCAAAATTATAGCCTTTTTTTATGGGCGTGGCCCCGCCCACTTTTTTTCATCCATAAACACTCCCCGGTATGTGTACAACAACTTACCAAAGTTTGAGCCCGATCGGTTTTTCAGTTTCAGAGTCTATAGCTAACACACACACACACACACACAGAGTTTCACTTTTATATATATAGAAAAAAGCCAAATTCATTGGGTCATACTAGGCGTATGATTATTATTAATAATTTTAATTTTTATTTATAAAAAAAGCCAAATTCAAATTTCTGATTATGTTTGAGATAATTGTACTGTAAAAAAATTATATTCATTTGATTTCCCTTATGGCATAACGAATTTACATAAAACGCAAAAATAAAATAAATAAAGAGAGAGATACTTGTGCTTGACTCCTTTTGTGTTGTTTTGCTTCATCTTGATAGCGTTTAATATTTTTATTGCATATTTAAATTTGGGAAAAAATTATATTGATTGGAATCAGTACAGGCTTAAAAAACATAATCCTCCAGAAGGAGAAGAAGAAAGGAGGAGGTTTTTTTAAAGGATACATGTGTTCTCAGCAGGGATTTACAACATTGTTTGAGTGGAAAATTTATCGTAAATTTTCTGAAAATTTAAAGATAGAATTTTTAATTTTTAGTTTTTTTTTTTAAATCAAATTTCTATAGAAAATCAATACTTTGTAATTTTTCTGCATACGACAGTTAAATTTAACCTAGAAAATTAAAGCATGTACCCATATTAACTATGAACAGCATTTTATGGACATGAACAATTTAAAATTCCACAGATATAATAAAACTGCATATTCATCTTTTGTTCCTTTTATAGAAAATTAAATTAACAAAAGCAATTTGTAAACTATTTTTAAATATTATTTTTATTAATAACGATGTGATATAAAAGGCAATAATATCCAAAATAAAAACCAATGTTTCTATAAGTTCGTCAGAAAAAAAAGTCCTATAAATAATTATACTTCCATATCTACAAAAAATAGGGATCCTAAAAGAAATTTTCTAAAATATATTTATTTAAACTTTTAAAGATATGGAAGGTTATATTTTTCAATGGACATTTTTTATATTAATCTCTGGTTAATTTTTCTGCATGTGAACTTGATGTAAAGTGTTAAAAAGGGTCCGCCATCTAACGTTTTTTTTCAACTAGTGCTTATTTCGTGAATGGTAACACTTAGCTCATATCTGATTTGACAGATAATTAGTTTTATCCTTCCGCTGCCGAATATGGTTGTGTATACGCTTGAGCACATTACTTTGAAAATCATGGTAATGTTGTAGAATGTGTGCAAAAATTGCGAACGTATATTGGAAGAATATTGTTGAATTGATGTTGATGGCACTTCACGCATACTTTCTGTCACAGCAGCAATAATCTCAGTTGTACGCACTTTATATTAATGTTTAAAATTATAATTTATATTAAATTAATTAAAGGGAAATTTTTTCTATTGGCAACACTGTTTTCTATGACACTTGATTTGAGAGTTCTTGATTGCTTTGAGACAAGTTTGGTTTATAAATTTTTGATGAATACATTCATCCTGAGGCAAGGTTTGCTAAATATTAAATTAATTTGTAAAAACGTGATTCCGTTCGGGTTTATTGACATGCAAAACAATCTTAATATTAAATTTTTAGAATGTTGTAGTTCTGACAATAATAAATATTTCAGTAACGCACGTTTCCATTTTTAAAGAACTCGTTAATGAATTTATGCTGATAAAATCAATGTTCTTTATCTTCAAAGTCAGGTAAAAAGGTCTTAAGTTAAAAACTGTAGTTTTTATTTAATACTAAGCAAAATAGGCATTTTTCTTAATTATTGCCTAAAGAGTTACGGTCTAATTCATAAAAATTAAAACAGCTTTCTAAAAGGTTTATAAATCACATTTCCATAGAAAATCAATTCAATAAACCTTTTATAATTTTTATGAAGTAATTGTTTATGATTGGAAAAATTTATACTAGACTTAAAACGTTGACATCAAATAAAAAAGAAAACACATTTATTAAAGACTAAATAAACACACAAACTGCAATTTTAAGACTTGTTTGCCTTACGTCCAAAATACTTTTATATAAAAGGGATTGGTTAGCGGGTTAAAGTTGCCCTTAAATGGCATGATTTTTTTGCTTGTCTCCCGGTAGGAATTAATGTTGCACGCATGTGTTTTTAGCAATGTGATGTTACATGAACGATTAATTAATTCTACCAAATAGACCTACTCACTGGCCACCTCTTTTGTGTTATTAAAACTTAGTATGTTATTTTCTCTATAGATATATAAAGTCGCTTGTGTACTCCATTAAATGAAAGTAATTGAAAGTCAAATATTTTTCGCTTCAATACTGACTTAATAACTCCTAAAAGGTTTTAATACCTTTTTATCTAGATCACGTCATGTTCATGCTAGGCAACGACGCGTCGCGTCGCGACGGTCATATATCCAAAATCATCCACATGTATTATATAGGGGGTGGTTTTTACTCCTACAAAACTTCCGATAGGGAAAAGTGTAAAACTTTCAGTCATACTAATGAAGTGTACTTGACTTTTTTTAAAGATTCTTTGGAAAATCATCATGCCATATTAATGAAAACATAATTAAATTTTTAAGCCCCATAGTGAGTTTTGGCCCACCCTGCTTAAGTTTCTTACTTAAGACCATACGCATAGCCAATATCTAATTAAAGACGGTTTAAGTTTAAAAACCAACTAAAGCATTTGAATTGCCAAATAATATTTTACTATTTCGTAATCCGAAATTACTTAGTTCAATTATTGTATTGAACATACTTCTTCTCATATGGAAATAAAATACAATTATAAGCTGTACAATACAATTTTCAACATAATTTTTTTTAACATTAAATTACAACACGATTTTCCCTCTCTCTCTCTCTCTTTCTTAACCAAACAGAAAAGTTTAAGAAAACAAAGAAATAAAAAACAAATAAAAAAGTACTCTTATTGTACTAATAAGAAAAAATTACAATAAATATTTAAATATCCAATTGATTGCTGAAAAAAGAAACAAATGAACAAACGGAAAGAAAAATAATCGAATCTTGTATTTTGTACATTTTATTTTTCAAAGATAAAGAATTCAAATTTTTCTTTTTTGTTTTTGTGCTACAAGAATGTTAATATTATTGCAGGTTTTTTTTTTTTGTTTTTGTTACAATCTTATTTTTTCATTATTTCCAAACATTTATCCACGAAATTATTCATTTATCAGTTACAGCCCATCATGCGTTATTCGTTTAAGAGAGGAAAAGAAAATCTTAAATATTTTTTTTTAGATTTTTCGTTGTGATATTAATCGGATCTGCTGTTTAATTTTATGTTTACTTTTTTTGTACTAGTTATTTGTTGTTGTTATTTTAGGACATCGAAAGTAAACAATATTATAGCTTTTAAGGCATCACATACCAGGCAGTATCATTGTTAGGAAATAGATATTTTTTATTTAAATCGAAACAAAGATAAGCATATTGTGGTTATGAAAATTACAAAAGAGTAGACGAAAGCTAAACACAAACAATTTAACAATTTTTTTTAAAGATTTCTTCTTATAAAATACTCACTTAGAAACTGAAATTTCGTATCGTTAAAGATTTGTTTAAACATAAAATATCAAACAACAGCAAAAAATACCAACAAATGCCTAAGCAGACAGCTAGAATTGAATTCAAATTTGTAGCAAATATTTATATTGTCTTAAGCAAAACTACACAAAAATAAGGTGAACTGGAATCAAACAGAAAAAGACATAAAGACAGTAAGGAGTCACACAATTTTTTTTTTGTTAAATGTACAAACAAATCAACAGCAATTGGCAGACAAACAAGCAAAGATTATACAATTACAACAGGAAATTTACTTAGGCGGTAGTGTGGGAAACAGAGAGGGAGTGAGAGCATTTGGAAGATTTCCACAACAAATCAACAATACAAGATGTTAAATGATGGTGGTGATGGTATTTTAAACATATTTTTACCAGCACTATTTTCCGGCCATTTCATGCCAAAACACACAGACCCACACTACCAAAAATCTACAGCCAGAATATTAAGAATTCTAAGCTGAAAATAATAAAAACGACAGCCAAAAGTACTTTATTTGAAAAGGAAATTTTCAGCCATCATAGTCAATGACCTTCTCCTGCCTGCCAGCCTGCCTCTTAACATCTTCAATGGTGGTAAAACTTGACATGTTGATGATGATGATGACGTTTGTGGTAAAAAGACCAAAGATATTTGTTTCTATACAAACATGGCAAGTGTATTGTGTCTTGTGTTTGTGTTGGTGGGATAAGTGTCTTGTATTGTAAACTAAATGCTTGTCAAGTTTTTTGTTGAAATAATGATTTTGATTTTATAGCTTCCCAAAGTACTTGACTTTTTTTGTGTTGTTATTTCTTCTAATACTACCACTAATACTTTAGCTAGTAGTACTGATAGATATTCCTCTTTAGTAAAGTATTTTCTGGTTGTTTTCTTCATCTTCTTTTTTATTTTTCCTTTTTAAACAGTTCGTTTTTTCTTTTTCTTTGGTTTGTGATTACAACCATTATTGCTTTTATTGCTGGCATTATTGCTTATTATTGAAGACAAATTTTTTTTATTATTGACGAATTATTATTGTAGTGCTGGTATATTTAGTCAATCACTGTTTGATGTTTTCTTAATTTTTTATTTTATTTTTTTTATTGTAATATTTCACATATTACAGCGAAATTATAAAGGAACTTTTCTTTTAAATTTAACTGCCTTATTCATTAAATTGTTAAAAGATTTGTTGCAGTATTCTTAAAAGATATTTAAGGATTATTAAAGGCTTATTTGACAAATTTCTATACAATATCTGCTAAAGAAGCCTTTAATATGAATGTCGTATGAATGTATGAATACGGCAGTTGTTAACAAACCTCTTTTAAAGCTGTTTTAATTTTTATGAACCAGGTCATTGACATTTGAGAGGCATACTTACAGGCGCAGTTTGAGTAATTTGGAAGAGAATTAATATAATAATTAAGAGAAACACTATTGTAACACACAAATCTATTTGTATAATTTGTAGTCTTTTTTGATCCAGCAACTCCTATCACTAGCAAACCTTTTAAAAATATGTCATCCTTCTGGTTCTTTCCTGAGATATACACATGGTGGATAAACAAATGGACATAGCAAACTTGTCTTACAAGTAATTGCAGGCCAATAAAATCAATACTGTGTATTAAAAACTTTAAATATGAACATAAAAATACTTTTCTAAATATTATGTACCACCACAACACTGTAAACATAAAATGTTAACTATTCCTTAAGCTTAGTTCCTTAAGGTTGTTTTTACAAAAATCCTACACAAGCTCATCTCTTTTAATAGAAAAAAGGACTTTAGTTTCATATTATGAACCACTGCAATACAGTGGATACATAAACATGATTCCAATTTTCTAGTGACATGTTAATATTAAATAAAAATGTATGTATATGTATAGAAACTATGTGGGAAGCGAGGTGTAGTGGTTAGGTTAGGTAGAACAGGCAGCTGCTGTGCAGCTCACTTGGGTCCATTATATTGATCCCTTTGTGATACCTGAATAGAAAAGTAAGAATATAATAGAAAGGAAGCAGACAAGTCCAGAGTCTCCGGCGGGAATCGAACCCGCAACCTCCAAACTAGCAGAACAGCACACTGCTGACTAGTTCATCGGGGCACCCGAGGTGTAGTGGTTAAAGTTCAAAACTTTAAAACCGGTGTATTCTAGATTCGAATCCCAGAGAGGCAAACAATTTCTAGTTAAGAAGCAAGTGACAAATGTTTCAAAGCAATGATCTTCACCACTACAGAATCATATTGAGGCGTTATGTTGTTGTTTCGAGGCAACAACAAATGGCGACCCATCGTACTATATTTTTAGTACATTATCAGATCAATATTGTAATTTTGTATTAAAAATATTGTGATAATCAAATATTGTGATCATCAGATAACCGCAGTAAAAAACTAATTTTTTTTTATTTTTTTAATATGAAGTTTGGCATTTGAAATAAATGAGAGAAAAGAGAAATTTGTTTTTTATCTATAGACTTTGATACGTGAAATTTAAAATAAGTAAAGAAAAAATATAATCAGCTGGCGAATCAAAACTACCTGATGAATAAATATGCCTTGGTGCTAATAATGAAAATACTTAGTAGTCGGAAAAAGTTCATTTTGAGTTTATACATTTCAGTATTGTTGTTATCTCCATCAACGTCTTTTTTTGCCTGGGTAAGAGTTCATTCAACAAAGGACATTCACAGTTTTAATTGAACATACTCGGCAAAAACATTCGGCACGAAAGAGAACTTCTTAAATCGTTTACGAGCTGCTTACCAAGAGCTCTGCCAAAAAGCATTATTTTTTAAGGCAATATCTTCTTCTTCTTCTTCAGAACTTTTGCTAAAAATTAATATTTCCATGTGCTCTGCACAATTCGTTTATATGTATTTTGACGTTCCTCTTCTTGTGTGTGAAAGAGAGAGAAAAGGCAGCGTGAGAAATGATTTTATTCGGATAAGTTTTTGCTTAAATTGGTTTCATTTAAATTTTTCCAATAAATGTTGAACTAAGTTGTCATATCATATTTTGCTTGCTTAGTGTTAACCACAGTAAATTTTTTTCTTTCTTTGGAAAATCTATCTTTCTTCTATATATAAAAAATAGGATGTGTGTATGTATGTAACGTATGGACTCAAAAACGGCTGGGCCGATTTTGATGAAATTTTCAGGGAATCTTCAGAATATTAAGGCGGGTGACACTGATCTTCAGAATATTAAGGCGGGTGACACAGATTTTGATGAAATTTTCAGGGAATCTTCAGAATATTGATTTTCGGTCTGTCGGCGGAGGGGCGTGGCAAAATCCAATTTTCATATTGCATCGCCACTGACATATACATACATATATTTATTTTGTTTGCTTTTTTTATTTTATTTAACAAATGGTTATAAACATTGATTGTTAAAAACAATCAACTGTTCTTATCGCTACCTAACTGGTGGCTAGAGCAGGACAAAAATAGTGATATAAATGAAAGATAATAAAAAACAAAAGTAAAAGGGTTGCTGTTTGATTAAAAAAAATTCAATCTAACTCATTGTGGTAAAATATATGAAAAAGGAAAAACTAAAATAAGTTACCGAATTAATTTAAGTCCCGGGAGTTAAATAGATGATATTTACAACCAACATGTAACCACCGATCAGAGAGTGCTGATGATGAAATCGTAGCTGGTTTCGAAAATGCATTCCACTCGGCTAGTGTCGGTAAAAATATAATTTTTCAGATTTATCTTTCATATACATATCACAATTGAAAACTCTTTGTAAAAATAAAAAATTTTATTTATTTTTTTTTTAAAACAGTTATCATGTTTTCCAAAACGAGATATCAAATTCTTATGTAGTTCCGAAAATATTTATAAAAAACCTGCGCTAATAATGATCCAATATGAAAATTTTAAAACTTTCGAAATGTTGCAGTCAAAAATAATAATAAATAAAAATAGTTTCCATGGATTTTAATTTAATGGCCGTAAATTCGTTAAAATTTTAATTTAAATCGTGTGGTAATACAACACTAATGTTTGCTTAGGGCTAGCAACGGGACCGGGTCAGAAAGTTAAAAATAAATTTAAAAAAGAAAATTGTTAAAGAAATTTGAAGTGGAACCTAATGAATCGGTTGTGTAAAAGCCTTTTGCAAAATCGTTTTGCAGAAATTTTTTTTAAGCAAAAATTTTATTTGAATTATGTTTGTGACTTACGTTAAACAGCTTGTTGTTGCATGTCTATTTTGTTTAGCATCCGTAATTGAAATAGCATGTATGAATATTTAACTTTCCTATATTAATAACTAAAACTAGTAAATTAGTAAATAAAAACTATGATTTTCTTTTTTGTGTTATTGGTATTTTTTAACTGTATGAAAGCTGGAAATATAAATTTTTAACACAGTTTGGAACAAAAAAAAAATTCCAAGACTCACAGCAAATTGAAAAAAGTGCATTGTTTATTAAATAACATTCATTTAATAACTATACCCAGATACACAAATGAAACCCAAAATTTTCCCACAATCTTTTAAATCTCAGCACTTCAAATAAATAGATATACATAAAGTTTAAAGACCTATTTATTCCCTTTATCTTTAACTATGCCAACCTCTCTATTCGACTGTCATTGCTTAATTATATCTATTTTTATCAATGTAGTTTTTCCTTTGGTTTCACAGCGGTTGTTGCTAATATTGCTGTATTGGTGTGCCCATTACGCATCCCTTACCAATTTGTTTGGTTACGGAAAATGTACTTAATAAATTGGGATTTTATACCCTGAGGAATTTTAAGTAATTTAACGCTAGCCTTATGCATAAAAAAAACTTTCTTATTTTTCCACTCATTTCGTGGTGGGATATTGTCCTTAGCTAACACTGGGTGTATATGAAAGTGTGAGTTAAATAATTTTTGGGCATTTTAAAAAGTTTTTAACAACTATAATCCAAAAATAGCTACAAGTTTTGCAACAAAATAATGGAATACCACTGAAACAGAAATACATTTGCCTTTAAACCAAGAAAACATAATAATGCTGCCTTATTTTTTGGGATATTTAGGTTTTTATTTTTTTGCAAAAAAGAAGAAAAAAAAACTCTTTTCTTTAGCAAAACTTTAATTTTAGTGAGGCCATAAGTTTTGGCCTTTTTCTTGTAGAACTAAAGACCTGAAAACCGTTAAAGATTTTTAGGCGTTTTTTCTGCGCTCCTCTCCTCTCTTACACGAACATATTTGGTATGATAAAAAATGGCCTCATAAATACAAATTTCAAAATTACCACCATAGTTTTGCTTAAAAGATTATGCAGTCTATTTCCAAAGCAAATAAAAAGATTTCTTCTAAAAAAAACCAACAAAAAAACGAAATATATTTATGTATATTATGGCCAAATGGTCTATCTAACTACTTACTAACCATGAATGCGAAATTTTTCTTTCTACAACAATGTTTGCAAAGACTTTGTGTGCATGTGCGTGTGTGAAAGTGTGAAAGTAAAACCCATATTTCCTAACACCAGTCAGTAAAAAACTTTTGCATTTATTATTACAATTGTTCTTCCCTAGTATAGGGGCACAAGGATCATACAATTGTGTTTGTGTATGTGTTTTTATATTATAACAAAAAAAAATATTTCACTTAACTAGTTTAATGATGATGTAAGTGGTCTCCATCTGTCAGAGTGTGTTATAAAAATGGCTTTTTTATTTACTCTTTATGTACACGCCCAAACGCACTTAGAGTTTTAAATGGGGCATAAGGATAATAATAAGGCTTAAAGTATTCGTAGAAGGATTTAAAATTATTAATACATTTGGCAGATTTAAGCAGACACATTTTATGTTGAATGTTCAAATTTCAAAGAATTTTTAAGACTGGCCTAAAACAACTTATAATACTCTATGGTAATGTAATGGGCTCATATTTAAGTGTAAATATGGTCAAATTGGTCTTAATTTCTGGGTTAAAGAAGCAATTGCGTTTGTGTGTCTGTGTTAATTAATTTGTAATTAAGCAGTATTATGCCACTCAAGATGTTGTTTTAAATAAAGCTTGTAGTCGGCATAGGGTTTCCCATTAAAATTTTCATTCAGGGGGGCTAATTCTCGCATTCGTGATCGAAATACAACTCGAATCGAAATTAATTTCGATAGCGTACAATTTGCTAATGATCTTACTCCATACGAAACGAATCGAGTTTTTAGTTCAGTGTTGTAAAGAACATATTTTTTTCACATTGTTTGAAACTAGAAAAAATTAAAGCTTATAAAAGTTTTATGTACATAGGGATTTATTGCCTTTCGATGCCCATATTAATTGATTCTAACTCCTTTATTCGTATTTGCAACTCTATTTCTTTAATTTGTTTGTCTAAGTATTGCTCCTCTTCCTTAATTTATAGGCTTTTTTTTCATTTCAATTAACTAAATATTCAGTTCGACATTCTTTTGTTTTAATTCGAGGTCTTCTATTTTTATTTCTATAAGGGAATCTAATCTTTTTAGTATATCCTTCTGGTAGTTCTCTGTAGTCATCATATTTTTTTTAGCAAAGTAGTTTTTGTTTTCCCTTTTCTTTACGCTATTTTTTTATGTCTCCGTATATTATACTTTTTTTTTGGCACTGATTCTTGTAAATCATCATCTTCTATACATGAGGAGGGGTTACTGTCCGAAACTAAAGACGAAGAAGTGCATGACAAGTCATTATTGTGATCTTCAGGCGCTATTACATTTATTTCATAACCTAAAGGTTTTAGATTTGACTTTGGCTCTGTTTGTGTTTTTAAAATTGATCCAAAGCTTTGCACAGCCATCAGACCCTAGACAGGGACTTCTATGCCAGCAGCAGCCAACATTTGTTTCTCTACTTGAGTGAGAGTTTCTTCATACGGGCCAGCGCCGGTTCTTTTCTTCGAAGATTTATTACAAGAAAATTTTTTTTTACATATAAATAGATTTTATTCTTACATTTTCTTTTTTTGACGAATTTTATAAAAAACATAAATTCGATTGGTTATTTGCTAAGGTTGCATTCGAACGTAAGCTTGTTATCGACTAACATAATTAGAAATTTCTAAACATGTTACTCGATAACGAATAGCAGAATCCCAAATGTAAAAAATTTCGCAAGCTCGAATAAATTTCGCTTGTGATCGACTGCGGTAATTAGCCCCCAGATTTTGAAATCATATCATCTAATAACATTAGAATTATGTTCAATACAATAGCATTTAAGTTAATGGCAATTGACGTTTTTTTTATTTGCTAACGGGTTAGCGTTAGTTAAAGTAAAGTATTACGCGAAATAGTCAACCGGTTTGGTACCTGTTTTTAATATTTAAAAAATAATTAAGATTTTTCTTCACACAGAGAACAAATTACCGCTGAAACATTTTCAAGCAAACGTTTGACAAAATTGAATTTAAATTTCTATTAATATTTTATTTGTTTCAAATAATTTTTTGTTTGATTATTTCCTGAGATTTACACATGGGCAACAACAACAAATTGGGATTTTTTTCTTTGCAGTTAGTGTGCGTTTCCTTTGTCTGTTATTTTTATAATTAATTTTATAATTCTTATTTAGTTAAAGATACTGGCCCATAATCATAGTTAAACAGTAAAGTCGGTTCTTTTTAAAAACAACTTTGAATTAAAAACCTGCTTTTATTAATTTTGCAACTATAATCAAAATTAAAGTATGTTTTAACTTGAACTGACTTTAAGTGGGTGCTGCGTCAAATTTAATAATCGATTTCATACAATCTGCATCAAAATATAAACAAGTGTCATCTCTAATCAGCTGGCGTAAAATATAAATATTTTAGAGCAAATAATTAAAGGCGGCAAAGAAAAACAAAAGTTTTTGGTGTTTAAAAATGGAAAATTCAAGTGTTTTGTGTGCAAAAATTGAAAACAAAAATGTTCTTTGTGGAAAAATAGAAAAGGTAGAAATATATTTTTTAAGATATTCTAGTGCTAACTTTATTAACAACTGTTTGTTTCCATAAAAGAAACCTAGGTAATGAGAGACAAACTGGTCTACTGCCGAAAAGGAGTTATTGCGGGAGTGCATAAATGGACATATTAAAATTGTAGAGCACAAAGGAAATGACGCTTCCATGATCAATAAAAAAAGAGTGCATGGAAAACAATTAGAGATACCATGGCTTCCGCAGGTTTCAAGAGGGAAATCCCTAAGCTGAAATCGCAATGGGTAAGAATGAAAGTGAGTGCCAGAAATTCATCTTCGTTTAGCTCAAAAGGGTCAAACCTTTGCTTATAATTTTTGGGTTTTCTTTGCTCCTGCAAATCTTCAAGAATGACAAAATCCGCTCTAATTTTGTTAAATGTACACATATTTTTTTATCTAGACAAAATCTAATTTTTGTTATTTTTCAATTGCTTAAAATTTTTATTTTATATGTATGTATACAACAAACAGCTGTTGCAGCTAAAGATGATGTTAAAAAGTTAAAAACAACTTTTGTTTGTTTTAACTTTAAAATATGCTTTTACGTTTAAAGTCGGCTTTTGCTTGTCTATGGTAGGCAAAACTGATAATTTTAAAAAAAGTCTACTTTAAAAATTTAAAGCATACTTTGTTTATGACTATGATTATGGGCCACTGACTTTAAAATTTTTGATTGATGCAAGACTTTAAAGAAGTTTTCTACTTGTCTGGCGTCACATAAGTCTATTTTGATTAATTTAATAATTCTGCTTGATTAACTGTTTCTTTGAAATTAGAACTGATTTTCTAAAAAGCTTGGCATTGATTTATTCTCTGAAATTTTTGTCTGAATTAAACAAATATTTTTTATTTAGTCTTGAACAAAAATCTGAAAAAAATTTATTCAATAAAGTTTTTATTTATTTCTTTTAATAATTTGTTTGAAACTCGGAAATATATTAATAAAAAATATTACTGATTCAAACATAAAATTGTATGGAAAATTTATTTTTTTTTCTTTCTTTACCACTTAGATGGTCCTCATTCAAAAAAAAAATTATTTTATTTATTTCTCTAAATTTCTTTACTGAATCTGAAATTAAATTTTTTCTGTGCAGTTCCAAATATTTTGTGACTTTGAATTGAGTAATTAAAAAGTTACGAAAGACTAGATCAGTTGTTAATCTGTTAAATACTGATCATACAAAAACAATCGACTGAAATATCAATATCGCAGTGGTGTTAGTGTTAGTGAAATTTCATTTACATTTATACGGCCCCTACAAGAAACCCTGTATAGAATATACTCAAAAAGATCAATGCGTTCACACTCTTAAGCTTAATTTACACAAGAACTGGAGTCTAATAACCACTCACAGCGAATTGAATTCTTTATATAAATTATTTTACATAAACAAATACAATTTTTTTTAATCATGAAAATTTCCTCATATAGAGTTCAGATAACGCATGTGGGGATCGTAAGGCATGTAGGGACTTTAGGCGATGGGAACATAAGTGTACTACTTCAAAACCCAGGCTGGTTTAGCAGTGATCATTATTGTAATATTAGAACACAGTTTTTTTCTTAAGCTGAAAGAGTTAATGTGAATGATATGTCCCACCAAAAAGCTCTTCTTAATCTCTTCTTAGTAATTATCTGCTACTAAGAGTGCTTAGTGAAGGCATGACATTTATATGTGATATTCCACTTTGTAGGTTTAACTTTTGCAATTAATTAGCACTTATTTCAACTCTAACAGAAGCAGCTTAAACATACCTTTCCTAAGGCATAACATTGAAGGACCTGGGACTTTTGATTCCACAAAAATTACACTTAAAAATATTCTTTTTAAATTTTTTATTTATTTCCTAAATAGAGACGGAATCCGAATGAAAATTGGAAAAAAATTTAAATTTTGTATTTAATGTGGTATAAGGTATCAGTCGGTAGGCATGGTTCCGGGTTACGCATTTTCAATAAATTATATAGAAATTGTTGGTTTTATGGTCTTCAACACTATTATTTATAAAGAAAAGAAATTCGTTTGTGGTGCGAAACATCCCAGTTTCCTTCTGTCAAGTCGTTCTCCCATTAAAAAAATTTTGAAGTCGGCATGTTCAAAAATTTGCTAAATCTGTGCATCTAATCTCAAGTGCTGCAGTTACCAATGAAAAAATTTGATTTTTATTTAAAAGGAACTTGCAGGTTGGTAGTTCGTGACGTTTTTAGATTCTTCACGCTGAATATATAAAACTTATAAAACTTAAAATGTTTTATACTTATTCATTGATTTTTAGTTTACAACTTTGTTTTCGATTTATTAATTTACACCTTTTTATATAGATAAAAAATAATCAGGTTTGTTGACAAATCATTTTCTTAAATCTTAATTTGAAAAACTCATTTCTAGCCCACCATTAAAAATTCTCCTTAAACGTTATCTCATCAATTATATTTATCATAAGACAATGCAAATAACAAATCATAATCAACACCAGTAACTGCCTACCTTCGTACAACATTAACCCTCCCTTTATCGACCACCAATCATACAATTATCCCAAATAAACATTTAAAGCATGAAACAACGTGCGTGATTCAAGGCCTTTAGAGTGAGTGTTTTTGTGTGTGGTCGTTAACAAGTCAGCGAACTTATTACATTTCCAACTTATTATCTTTTATACCTTTATTATTTTGTTAGTTAAGGAAAAAAACACTGTCAATATATCAAACACAATCACTCAGTCAGTCAGTCAGTTTGTTCCTTTATGTAGTGCCCTTTCCTTTTAACCATTCATCACATTTAACAACGACTAAACAATGGCAGTTAAAACTCATTAAACAAGATATTAAATGGTAATTTGAGACCTGACTTTGCTGGAACTTAAAAAGAAGGTTTGTTTTATTTTTCAAAATTAACGGCTGTGTAGAGAGGAGGAAGTTTACGTTGACTGTATTAAAATGTTTGATAATTTATGTTGATTGTTTATTGTGGCTGAATTAATTTTGTAGTGAAGAGGAAACATTAGGAAATCTTTAAAGAAAACATACTTATACACAAACGTTTAAAATATCTTTAAGATTTTTTATTACTTAACGTTCGTTTATTAGCTGAAATCTAAGAACGAAATGTGAAAATAATTATTTATAAACTTAAGCACCTCTTTAGCACAATTTTATTAAGAGCAATAAAACATTTTGCGGTTTAGGGTATTTTAAATGCGAATAAATATTTATTTCAATAGGTTTATAATTGCAGTAATGAAATGATTATTAATTGTCTCCTCTTTATAAGGAGAGAGGTTTGGTCTGCAATAAAAACGATTGAAAGAAAGTCAGTAAGTAAATTGAAAACTAAATAAGAAGTGTTAAGAAACATTTGTCAACATCATTATATTGTTATAAAAATAAATTATTTTTGATTTAGCCACGTTTACAGGTAATCAAGAAAAACGCTTTGGATTGCATTTAATCTACAATGAAGACCCGTAGATTTAAGGAAACCCACTGAAAGTGTTACAACAACGTTGTAAGGAATTTAGTGTTCAAATTTCAAAATTAAGTTAACGTTTAGGCTTTTAATGAGGTGCCGGCGCACAGTGAGACAACGCGGCATTAAATACAAGGAGTAATTGCAGAGTTCTGAAATTTTGAACAGGTTACTTTTGAGACAATTCCAGTTTAAAAAAATTAAGAAAATTCGCCCACCTCCCATACAATCGAAATTTGTAAAATGCCGTATTGTCCGTAATACTTAAGGGATAACTTTAAATTTTGGTATACTTGAATGTTATATTGTTACAAACATTATCGGAATAAAGTTTTGGACTTTGGCCCACTTTTACCCCCACCCCCCATACAACCTCAACATAAAAAGTGCCATATTTTCTAAAATATTTTAGGTACAATCTTCAAACTTGATATTATTATTTATATAATTTAAAATGTTTCATGCAAAAATTACAATAACACGCCCACTCTTACACCCACTTCCCATTAAAATGCAATAAAAAAGAACAATTTTTTTCATTCTATCAATAATTTTTTAATATCATCATGGTATTCTAATTTTTTCAATATCGTTATTGCTATCGATCCAAATATCAGAAATTGCACTATAAAAAATTATTGAATTATCCATGATCTTGTAAACTTTTTTTAACACTTTATATAAACTTGTATAAACTTGCACTCTCAAATATGTAGATTGTGAATTAAACATATACATAATTGCAATTACCGTTTGTTGATCAATAATATTTAAAACAACAACAATGTAATATTTTTTTACAGTTTGTTTTTAAAAAGTTTGTGAGCACAATATAAAATATCAAACAAAAAAAAAATTAAAAATTTGTAAACATGCTATTGCATGCTAACATATGTACATACGTATAGCGACAAAATGTGCACGTTGCGTATTTTTTGTAGTTTTTTGTATGTTTAAAGTACTTTTGCAAACTTTTGCTATATGTCCTCTACTTTAAATGAAAGCTGAGACTTCAATCTTTCATTTGATATAAGTCTGCACCTAGGGAGAGGGGCTACTCTATATTTCCTAGTCCATTGAAAATGCAAAATGTTAAATTTTTACACCACAATTCTGTTGTAAAGAAATTTTTTTTTGTGTTTCTTTTTTTAAATTTATTTTTTTATCTACTCATTCTACAACAACTAAATTAATTAAAAAAATACTTTAAGGTTATATTTATTATGTATTTTTTTATTGATAAGCTTTTGAAATAACATATTGAACCAACATATTTCAAGCGCGTTAGCATACCACAACTTTGACTTGCTCTAGACCAAAAAGTAATGAAGTTATGAATCTCAAATTTCAGGGAGTTGTTACTCATATATCTGTTAATATACTGTGAAAATTTCATCCAAATTGGACGACACGCCAAAAACTATTTTTTGCCGCTGTTACTTTAGAGCTGTCTCACTGTGCGGCGTGGCAACAACACGTACAAAAGACCAAATTGAACATGGATTTTATTATCAATAAATATTTGTGCAATGTCTAAAGGACACTTATAACCAATGGTCTGGCAAGGCTGCTAAATGCTGAATATTTTTCTTAAGACTCCTTTATTAAGTGGAGTTTGACATTAACAAATTAAAATCGTTTAACAAAAATTGCGTAAAAATAACTAAAATTTATAACAAAAGTGGTGGCTGAAACGTGGCTAGAGCTTAAAACTTCAAAGCTGATTATATATGGTAACACCTTAAAGTATGTGTAAGAGGACCCACACAGCTCAAGTGGACATTGTTAATGAACATCACAAATTCAGTGCTTCTTTATGTCAATAAACAGACGAAGCATACTTATGACTACACAGAGAATATCGCATTAAACAGTTTCACAAGAAGCCACAGGCCATAAATGATCATGGAAAAACTACCCTGCTTTTCCTTCAAAAATAATGCGTATGCAGTTACGAAATTATCAATAAAAATTTGAGATTCAGTTTGATGTTTCTTTATTTTTAAATTTTTCTTTAAAAATATGTTTTTCTAATTCATTTACAAAATCCAGTTCTCACAAAATTTTTTTTAATATTTACAGGCCATATATTTACTACTTACAACCTTTTTCATTAATTTAGAAATTGAATTGAGTTTGCACACATGCACCCAACAATATTCTTAGTTTGAGTAAATCTTCAATTACACCTGGCTTGCGATGAGCACATGAGCAGCAACAACTTTAAATCATAATTGTACTTACAAAAATAATTATAGTCTTACTAATACAACTACAAATATACTTTAAATGCCACCCTACAGTTTTATAGAAAATATTAATTACGATTTTGTGAATTCGAGGTTTTTCAAGCATCAGATTAAATAAAGAACTGTTTAATTTTTTTTACTAATTACACAATTAATAGAAAACTTTATGAAGTAGCAAAATTCAAGGCATATTTATTCATCAGAAGTATTGTCCCCGCCAACTGATTATTTTTTTTTTTTATTTTTTTTTGAACCTCAGCTGTCAAACTCAATACTGCAAATGTCAAACATTAAATACAAAGATATCAACAAAAAAAAATTATATCTGAAGTGTCATTACCTGATAAATAAATATGTCTGGAGTAAATTCTTTATGATAATACTAAAGTTTACACATGGTGAACATAATTTCCTAATTAAAAAACATTTTTTTTAGCTTCCAGACCTACAGTTTACAAATCTATTTGTAATATAAATGCCTGATACATGCATATTCCTTAAAATTTAAAAGATTTATCAAAAAGCTATAGAGCTTTAGGCACCAGACCAAGGCTATCATAAATTTAAGTTTTTAGTGAATTTGTCCTTATAAATCCCTTTATATATTTTGTACAACTACAGCTGAAACTGCAGGAAAGTCACCTTTATAGACATGTATGTATGAGTTTGTATGTGTGTATGTAGTGTTTGCAGATACTTATGAAACTACAATTATTTTCATACAGATTCCTTTTCTACTAAATTCATACGCACACGCTCTCTGCATTATAACTGTATCAGTAAATAAGAGAATAAGTATGTGTTTTAATGCTGTTAGAAAATCCCACTTAAGGTTGTTATTACATTTATGATACGTTCTACCATCAATAAATACAACAACAAGAAGTTTATTTATGCCATGTAAGATTTGGCAACAATAGAAATTGTTATAGTTTTTGCTTAATGCAAAACTAACTCCTCTACTAAGTTTCAGAACTAAAGCCAACAAACAACACCCAACCCCCCCCCCCCCCCTTCCCTTGGTAAAGAACTATTTTGCATACAATTTCATTTAATTATGTTGTAACACAAAATTGATTATGATTATAATCCGAGGAAAAGGAAAAAAAACATCTAATGAAAAGGGAAAATTTTAAAAGAAAATGTTTAGAAATTTGTTCAAATATTTGTTTACTAAGCCGCAAATATTATAATCATATTATGCTTAAGACAATTTTATTTTATTAACACCCTTAAAAAGGCATGTTTAAATTAAAATCTTAATTTAAGGAAAACCTTCTAAACAATTATTATACCCTACACTAAAAATGGCAGTAATATTCTATTAAGTCAACTTTGGGACTTAAATAGCGTTTGTCTTGCTTGCATCGATTTAAGGCAGTGACAAGTAAGTGACAGAATAATAATATTTTGAACAATATCAATTATTTTACTACACTGTTTTTGAGCATTAAAACTAGCTGAATTTATTATGCTGTTTCTTGGAAAACTCAAATAGATTCATTAAACTAATATTTAATTTTTTTTAAAGGCTTGAGTTGAAGCCTTGTTAATATTTAAATATTAGTTTAAACAGAAAAGTTCGACAAAATAAAAAATTTAATTTAAATAGATTCATTAATTTTTTCTCTCTCTCTCCCAGTAAACCTATGGTTATTCACATTTAAGTTTTTTGTTTTCCACATAAAAATTTATTTTTTAAAAATAAGTTTTTATGTAATTTTTTTAGTTCTATATTCATAGCAAAAATTTAAATAAGCCCTTTACTTTTAAGAAATATAAAATAAATTTTTGATTTAAAAAAAATTTTAGAAGGCCAATACAAAAAGAAGGTGCCCCGATGGACTGGTCAGCAGTGTGATGTTCTGCTAGCTTGGGGGTTGCGGGTTCGATTTCTGCGGAGACTCTGGACTTGTCTGTTTCTTTCTATTCTATTCTTACTTTTCTATTCAGGTATCACAAAGGGATCAATATAATGGACCCAAGTGAGCTGCACAACAGCTGCCTGTTCTACCTAACCTAATACAAAAAGATTTGGAAATCACTGCTTGGGATTCCAAATTTTATTGTTTTTAGCAGCACGAGAGCAGTTTAATCACTTAACAAACAATTTAATAAGTTTTAAAGCTGTAAACAAAAATATTAGCACTAACTCATACTTACACACACTTTATGTTTATAATTCCTCACTACTGCTTATACAAACAACTAGTAATTGTTTTGCATTTAACCCTTTGTGCAGCTTTTTGTAAACAAACTAAAAAAGTGACTAAAAAGTTGGCAACATTTCTTCCCCATTAAAGCTCACTATCACTCTCACTCTATCACTCTTTCACAATCATAATTTAATAATTATTACTCTTACACACTAACACACATAGTATTAACGGTTTCTAAACAAATCCTTCCTCCATCCCACATACAAGAATTTTTCAAATTTTCATACATACATACATACATACATAACTGTATATAAGTAGTTGTATGTAGTTATGTTTGTGTGTAAAAAATAATAATTTACACATTTTGTGTTGATTCCATATTTTTTGTATCATTCATCGCTTGGCTGGTTGCCGTTATATTGTTGTGTTTTCATATTACGAAGCCTGTAATTGTTGTTTTTTCTTTATATGCTGTAAATTTTTTTATTGTTTTTGTTGTTCATATTGTTGTTGTTTTTTATAATACCATATAGTGTGAAATGATAAATGTTCTTGACAAATAGGTTTATAATAGTTTTGTCTAAGCCATGGGAGTTTGTAAAAGTTGATTTTACACCCTGTTGTTGTCTTTATTGTTGTTGCTTACATTAGTTTCATTTTAATTTGTACCATAGAGTAGAGAGTATATGTGTCTCTGTATGAGTGTGTGCTTGTATATTTGTCTATAAGCTGGTGTGGTTGGTTATACATATTTGTTGATGATTATGTAAAAACTAACTACTTTTTAGGTCCTACAAAAAGACAAAAGCTCAAGTTTACACAAAGAAATTTTTAGATTGAATGAGACTTGAAAGGAACACTACAATATTAAAAGGAATTATAACCAGTTCTTATAAAAACTAATTCAATTTTTAAAATACTAAAATTTATAAAAAAAAAATGTATCGACTTATTTCAAAAAAAAAATAATTTTATAAAAAAGAAAAAAAATTTCCCTGCAAGCACAATTATTATCAAATGAAACAAAAATATAGAAAATTATATTTTTACAAAAAAAACTAACTTTAATTTTCAGAAAATATTAATTAACAAAAATAACAATTTCAGCGTCTTTTCAATTAAGGCAGACACAATTGAAATAACAATTTTCACTCTTTCCTCGAAAGCCTTGTAGCACCACAAGGCAACCAAATATTTAATATTAAGTAAATCACATTATATTGTCATAAACTTCTGCCTTTGTTTGTAGGTTTGTGTATTTTTCAAAATTAATTTAGAAACACACACACCAATACACAACAAATGTAGGAACATTTAAACCATTGAGACAATGAAATTACAGAAATGTTATAATAATGGTTACACTGAGATTTATGAGTTGAAAAATTAAATTTTATTTACGAATGACAAATAATGACACAAAAGGGAATTTCTTATGCATACAAAAATAAATATTTAAATTTCCTTATGCTTATGAGTGTTGTCAGAAATTAAAAATTAAATATAACTCATACGTATGTATAAAATATACAATTTTAACATCAAATTCTTTAGAAAATTTATGACTTTTATGTGTAAAATATTTAGCACAGTTTTTAATATAAAAATGTTTAAATTTGAAAACATTAAAACTAAATTATTATATTTATTAAGTTTTAATGTATGTATGGATGTATGTAGTTGTGTGTTTGCGTGTAAATGTGAAATTTCATTTTAAATTTAATATAAAAAAATTGTTTAGTTCACGGTTTATTGTTATTTTAAATCTGTTTTACAAAACGAAAAAAGATTTAATAACAAAATTTTAGCCGCGGTCTGCATGTAATATGTAGTTTAACTTTGATTTTGTATGTGTTTTACGTGCTTGTGAAACAATGTAACAGCTTAAAAGCGCACTCCACCACACTTCAAACCTTATAAACCCTTTATCAACAAATGAAAAAAAAACTGAAAAAGAGCCACAAAATAATAGAGAGAACGAACAACAATTTTCAAACAACAAATGCAAATAAAGCGAAAATCATTATCTAGAAAAATAATCTAGTTTAGGATGCTAGAAACTTATCTGAACAAAAAAAAAATAATAATTCACAAGTATTCTTAAACTCAAACACATACTTGTACTCACATAACTCAACATATCATAGACAAACAAACAACCAAATAAAAAAAAACCACAGACTTTTAAATACACTTACAATTTCTATTATACGCATACAGTTCTACGTGTGAACGGAATCTCCGTAGAACCATGGAATATTTTGAAGGAATAAAAAATAGAAATAGCGTTTCTTGATTTGACTGGTACACTTATCAACAAAAGTTTTTATATAAACCAGCAGCATACGTGCAAATTCGAAAGTATTTAAAAAAAATTAAATAAAATTTTTAAGATTTTTTTAATCTATAGACAAAACACTTATACTCGTATCTTTACCTTTCGTTTACCCATTTTGTAAATTTGAAGTTTTTTATAAAAATGTTTTTATAAATATATAAAATTTTGTATTAAATTCGTCTGTTTTATATTTTTTTTGTATCTGTTATACATCTTTTAAATATAGAAAAATCTCTTATATACATATATTGACATAAAAGTTTTTTATATTTCGTAATATTTTGACATTTTGTAAAAAAAAAATTTTGTAGAATAATAACTTTCACATAATTTTCTCTATAGAAACATTTGTCACAAAAAAATTTTACTTTAGAAAAATCTCATACACATAAATTTCTTATAGAAAAATCTTTAATACATAGATTTTTCTTTAGAACGATCTCTTTTCCCTTTTCTTGAGAAGATCTCCTTTATATAAATTTTTCTACAGAAAAATTCTTTAAAACTAATATCATATAAACTCACGTAATTTTTTCTATAGAAACATTTGCTACACATAAATTTTTCTTTAGAAAAATCTCTTATACATAAATTTTCTATAGAAAAATCTCTTATACCTAAATTTTTCTATCGAAAAATCTCTTATACATAATTTTTTCTATAGAAAAATCTTTTATACATAAATTTTTCTACTAAAAATCTCTTATACGAATATGTCTATAGAAAAACCTCTTGTACTACTTTATAAAAAAATATCTTAACATAAAGATTTTATAGAAAGATATTTACACAAACATTTTTCTTTACAAAAATATCTCATACATACATTTTTCTATAGAAGAATCTCTTAAACATAAATTCTTGTATAGAAAAATCTCTTATACCTAAATTTGTTTAAAGAAAAATCACTTATACATAAGTTTTCTACACAAAAATCTCTTATACATGAATCTGTCTATAGAAATCTCTTGTGCCATTTTATAAACACATATCTTACACGAAAAATTTCCTATGACAAATCTCCTAAACATAAAGTTTTTATAAAAAACTCTTTTACACATAGTACATTTTTCTACACAAAAAAAGCTCAAACATAAATTTTTCTATAGAAGAATCTCTTATACATAAATTTTTCTATAGAAGAGTCAATACATGTACATATTTTTTTATATAAAAGTCGCTTACACAAAATTTTGTCTATGGAAAAAAATTTTGCCGATAAATTTTTTACACAAAAATGTATTACTTTTTCTACATAAAATTACCTTTTCACCAAGTTTTCTATTCAGAAATCTATTATACCTTAATTTTATCTTAAAACAAACTTGTTCTTCATAAAAATCTCTTATATATAATTTTTATTACAAAATCTCTTATACGCAATTATTTTACGGAAAAATCTTTAATAGCAAAACATCTCTTATACAAAAAAAATTTCACAAGGACTTTTTTACACACATGTTTGTCTGCACAAAATCTTTTATACATAAATTTTTTATAGGAAAAATATATAAAACATATAATTTTTTGTAAAGAAATCTCTTAGATATTTCCGTTTCTTAAAAAATACACAAAATTGTTTTGTACAAAAATTTTTCTATGGAAAATTTTTACAATTTTTATCATTGATTTTATACAATTTTCGCATAGTTATTTTTTTCGCCACTGTTATCACACATGCTAAAATCTTTGACAATATTCCTTTTCTGAGCTGATGGTTTAAGTCGTAGTTGAAAACAATATCTCAAAAAAAGAGTATATCATATATCATTTTGAACTACAATAAAAGATAAATTAAGCTGCGAAAACAAATTTTCACATTCATGTACTTTTCTTTAGAAAAAAATGGAATGAAAAATTTGAAAACAAAAGTCAGGTGCTCAACTTTACCAAAGTATACTGTTACCATAGAATGTTACTTTAAAATGTGCACAAGATAATTACAAGAAACTAATTTTGTAACTTTAATAAAAGTATTAGATTATTCACACTTTAATTTAACTATTAAAAAATACTGAAACCGTAAATACTTAAAGTTTGATTTTTGAGAAATAGTTTATTTATTTTAATCTACCCCACTGTATTTATTTTTTTAGAAGCTTTCAACTTAATCCTTTTAAATGTAGTAATGCTAGTTTCTTTAATTTTTTTGTGAGTGTTTTGTTTGTGAGAAAAAAAAAATATCGTCATTTTTTCTCTTAAGGCAACAGGATATGTCGGAGAATAGTAACTCTGTAATTTGACTTCCGTTGCATGCAAATTTAAGTGTCTGCACTAAAATCTTGCTACGTAGAAATGTTCTCATAAACAAATAAGCGAAAGTGGCAATATGGCTTTTTGTTGGCGTTTTTTATTTTTACTGTTTGTTAAGGCAATAAACACTTCATAGTTTGCATACATATGTACACGTAAACAAACTCTTTTATATAGTGTAAAAATAATAAATAATTTGTTATATTTCAAGAAGCCACTTGGGGACAGCAAAGTTGGTTTAAAAACACAATGTAGGAGAAAAAAATGCTGCAGTGCTTGACAGAAGAACAAGGGTTTTGTTATAAAACATTTTCTAAAAAATAAGTATTTATTTAATATTAAAAGAAAAGTAGTTTTTTCTTAAGTTTTGTAAAAATATAGAATTTTTATTAAAGAATTTTAAGCACTTGAGTGAGTAAAAAAAACATACAACTTTAACAGAATAAATTGGATATCAAAAATATATATTTGATTTTTGTTTATGGTCTTAATATTTTTTACACATAATATGGTTTGTAAAGATTCTAATATTTAAAGAAGTTTAATTGAGTTTTTTTTATAAATTGTAGACCCAACCCGGTTTCCCACGGGAGGGTTTTACTGATGATAAATATAGATACTCATAAATTTTTCAAATATCAGAGATGTACAAATATTTGAAATTATAGTTCCAAGTATGCCCTAAAATATATACTTTTCATACAATCCTTGTCCTCGTAACATTAATGCACCACAATATAAATTAGCAGAATATGTTTAATCGTTATCATGTGATATTTTTAAAATCGTACAGCAATTTTATTCAACATTTATTTTCGTTGCGCATAGGATGCCACGCAAAGATATTAATTTTTTTTTTAACAAACCTTGTCCCTGTTATTACAATTTAAACACAAAAATAATCAGCGGAAAAGGTCGAGTCATTCTCAAGCGATGCTTTTACATATATAAATTCTGAAGTTGTGTTTTAGATGGAAAAATTGTCTTTAATTTAAATGGCAGATGCCACAAACGTTCCCCTTATTTTTTCATATGAACTATTCTTATTATTAATAAAACAAAAAAAGAATAATAGAAATCTCTTAAGCTGTTTTCCAGTTATGCTCTTATATCACATGAAAATTTCATAGAAAATTTATTGTTTTTGTATTGAAAGTATATCAGCGATAACCGTCAAACCATTCTAAGGTTATGCTTTTACCGATATTCGGCTAAACCCATTTTTTAATTTTTCCCCTAAAAATCTTCTCTTGGTAATTGATTCAGCAGTGTTCAACTAATTCTCTTACGTGTATGTGGTAATTGTGTTTTATACTTATAAGTAAAACCATCTCAAATCAACTTAAAAATTTGCTATTTTTGACATCACTGTTCCCATATTTTACGAACTTGTATATCACAAAAAGTGTATCACAAGAAAAATTTAAAGTTTGGGGTTACTGACAATTTAATTTATTAAAATTTTTAAAAAAGTCACTTTTAGAGATTCAGCCTCCCGACTTATAGCTCACAAAAAATTATCTTCGACCCTTTGAAAAACAAATTTTTATTGTATATCAAATCAAAGGCTTTCTGATAACCTTTCAAATGCGTCCCTCCTTACCTACGTACCTGTATCACTCTTCTAGAAAGAGGCAATTAAGTAAGTACAACTTTGTGCATTTTTTAAATTGTTTTCTCGTCTTTCAAGATCTTATATTTTCGTTTGCAGATGAGTGAGTGGCCTCAACCTTCGATTTTTTTTAATTCTATGATATACTGTATTTATACAAAGAATCACAAAATTCAGGGGAGGCAAGGTATATCCCTCAGTAGATTTGTTTGGGGAATCCCCCTTTCAGCTATAACACATAACGAAAAGATTACAAAATTCTATAATCAATTTCTAATTAAATAGGCACCCTGGCATGCGTTACTCACAAAGTGTCAAGTTTTCAACAAAAAAGTTAAGCGATAGAAAAAAAATAATTTTTAAAAATTTTTCTAAATTTTTCTTTTTAATATTTTTGATTTTTTTTTATAATATCTTAATTTGTTTAAAATCTTTAGTATCTTAACATTTTTTCATAATAAAAATTTTTTTTTATTTTATACTTACATTGTTTAATAGCGAAAAATGCAATAGAAAGCCACACTTTTAAATTTTTATAATATCCTACCTTCTTTAAAAAAAAAAATTATGTTCTTCAAGTTTAAGGACATACTCTTGTTAATTTTGTTTTTGTTTATAAACATCGCCGAAATATTTATTAAAGTGCCATTTTTTTATAACTTTTTTCATTGTTATTCCATTTACCGTTTTCTGTTTATTGCTATGCTGTGCGAAAGTGTTAAACCAAATATTGGTAAATTTTTTCTGCATATTTTCATTTTCAGCAAACTACCCACAACCAAAAGAAGAACCACTTCCTTTTGTATGGAATTTTGTTTAAAAAAAATGTTATTTTTAATGCATTTTTACTTTGTTAATCATGATAAAATTTAAATTTATGACCATTTTGGTTTTCTCCCAAGACCTACAGTGGAATGCAAAAACTACTTTTAGAAAAATTGTTCACTCTGTCCACCTTGTATGCTGTTAAGTGGCGAGTGGGTAGTGGACAGTATCGTGCTGCAAGTGTTGAAAATACTTATATTTGAGTTTCATTGTTTGGCTCGTTCATTCGTTCGTTTGTGTTTTGTGTTCGAAAGGATTGTGTTGGATATTTTATGACTTTGGTTTAGTTTATTTTCCATTTGTTGGTCTAAAAAAGTTGAATAAAAAATAAAATTCAAAACATAAATATTAAGCAAAATAAAATATAAAAGAATTAACAGGGAAACTAAATTTTATTTAAAATTGGGAGAACTATAACTATGAACATAAGGATTCATAAAAACAAAAATAAAAAGTCCTTAATATTCAAGAATATAAGAAAATATATTCTTTAGTATTAGTTAAATATATTATTTTAAATAAAACATAATATGTTGTATAAAATACTAATAACTATTTTTTTTAATTACGAAACGATATTCGTTTAAAAAATCAATGCCCATAACTAAAACTACAATACTAAATAAGTATTATGGCCAAACTTCAATATTTAAAAATTATCAATATTTTTTTTCGAACTTGCGAGCTTCTGTGCTTTTTTTCTAATTTTTCCTTGCACCCAGCTGGATAAAAAGATTGTTTTATCTACAAATGAGAATTGAAACTAATGAAATGTAAGTAAAGTTTAATTATATTTTAATTTTATTTAACTAGTTCAACTTACATTTTAATTTCTTTTTATATTTGTGCAATTTACTTTAATCTTATTTAGATTTTTTTACAACCTAGGCAACATTAAAATTATGAATTATTCAAACTTTGCGGAAACTTTTATGATATTTTTAAAATAATTAATTTCAAAATTTTTGTTTGGAAAATTCTCGATAAATAAAAAGAGACTACAGTAATCACTAATTTCATATAAAACATTCAAAAGTGTATATTAATTTGAATTAAATAATTTTAATATTTAAATGTGTTTACATAAATTAGCTTTCATAAGGTAAATTCAAAGAGTGTTGATTATTAATTGCAATTAAAGTAATCCCAGTTTATTTAAAGTAATTATTCCAACGTTTATAAAACTTATAAACGTTAAAGTGATTAAAAAATATGTAAAAATGACAAAACGCTGTCATAAAAAAAAAACATTTTTTCGACGACTTTTAAATGTCGTAGTGTACCGACAAGCTGAACATGCCACGGTTCTCTTAAACAAAATTAGCCATATGTGCACAGATCTTTTTGAATTTTTTTTTTTAATTAAGACTAGCGTGTTTTACCAAATTATTTAAATCTAGTGAATTTGTTAATGTAATTAGTAAATTTAAAAAAAGTCTAAATGGAACACACAAGCAGTTTTAAATTCTTTTTTAGCAATACCATTCACTTATATTTATTTATATTTATATCCCTCTACGTACAATATAATACACTAAAAGGGTGACTTTTTCCATGCAACCTCTTCTAAACTAAATTAAAAAAACACCAAAAAAGACTTTAATTTTATATTTTTTGTTACCATACAAAATACCTATTATCAAGCCGATGACCATAGAAAACAATTTTTTTTAAGTTACAAACATGTGAAATAATAAACGGATTTTAATAGGTAAAAGATTTTGAACATTTGCAAGGAAAATTGACTTGCCTATTAATCTAATATGCTGTGCGGTGAGTACTACTACAACGCATACAATTGAATCAGTGCTAGGATTCCTGCTGTAGGACTTAAGTATACACAAGGGAAAAAACAACATTTCAGATGGAAAGCAAGGGCAAATGGTATTACTTTAGCTTAAATTTTGAGCATAGATGGATCCTGGACCTAGAACATAAAGAGGTTTTGGAGCTCATAGATCGTGTAAAAGTGATCGAAAAGAATTTTTATTGCACATGATAACTAGTTAGTTATAAAATAAGTTCAGTGGATGGATGTGAAGTCCTTCTGGCTGCTTGAGTGTCTTTTAAAGCTCAATAGGTGTATTTCTATAAAAAAGATAAAAAGATGTGGGTCAAGGGACACATGAAAAAAGCTTTGAATTAAACGACTGACCAAAACCAGCTGGCAAAAATCTTTCACTAGCTAATTTCAATAAACCTTCAAAGCCGAATGAAGAGAACCACATGTAGACAACCTTCTTTTGTTCTCAAAGAGCATTGTATTAGAGGTGTAGTAAAGGCATTAAAACTTTATAGCAAAACGATGAATTAAATAACTGCGTCATCAAATATAATATTAAAAAAATGGGGATCGAGAATCCTGATATTTGTAGAATATGTCTGGAAGACAGTAGCGCATGTAGTAAACGAATCCTCATCATTGAGAATCTCATTTGGCATACAATGAGTATGAATATTTTGGAGGACCTCACACTGAAGGAGATGCTACAAATTACGAAAGACTGTGCGATGAGAATTATCGGCAATGCAAGTTCGAAACACAACAAAGAGAGTGATGCCGATCAATAGCCTTGAAAGCACTGTTGACTTAAGAATATCAAAAATGGACCCGAAGTTATTTGGGTGAGCTTAAATATTTCCCTACTCACCAAAAAGCTTCATTTGCAAAAAGCACTTCTTGAATCTGTTACTGAGTGCTTACTTACATCACAAAGCGCTTCTCGAAGGCATGATTTTTATGAGCAATGTTCCAATTTGTATGTCTCTTTTTATAATTTATAAGCGCTTATTTCATCCCGATAAGTAATAGATTAATCGTGCCTTTCCCTTAAGCCCTGCTAAAAAGGTAGCAGCCCAAAAAAAATAAAAAATAAATTTTTTTTCTAATGATAATATAGTCAGAATACATACTTAAATTTATGCTGACATCAAGCTGAATATTTACATAGTAAGACATGCACCACTTATTTAACATAATTCTCTTAAGGGGACTTATGTTTTGTTTGACAAAAAATTACTACCGAAAAATGTTATTGAACAAATCACCCTTTAAATACATTTCAACTACTTCATCGTTCTCCGTCAACGTTTTGCCACAAAAGACAAGTTAATAACGCGCATAAGACACGAAAACAAATAACAATTCGAGCCAACATAAACAACAACAACTGTAGTATTAAAACAAAAAGTTAAGTGCCAAAACATCCATTGTTTTCTCTGGTATTTATTATTGTCTTCTTACTTTCTGCCTCACGCTTGATTTGTTTCTTGTTACTCTTTACTTTTTTCTGTTGTTCATGAAACTAATCAGACATTCAAAGTGCATAAAATATTGGAGAAATTGTGGAGAGAGGGAGATAGAGATACAAAAATTTAATAACCCAACGAAATTTTGTTTTCTAAATCGTGGGAAATAGTTAATGATTACAAAGATAGTGACATTAGTATCCTTACTGATGAGTCCTTAAAGGATAGGTGGATAGCTGCTGGTGTATACTTAATAAGGTAAGACTTATCCTTTACCATGAGTTTGAGGGACCACGTGTCCGACTATAAATTGGGTTGGTTTGTTGTACACGTTTGATCACCTGTTGAAGTGTCAAATACAAGCGAGGGGAATTCTCATTTCCCTTGATAACTAGTCAGTTATAAAATGCATACGGCAGATTTTCTAAAGCTCAATTAATGCGTTTATATAAAGGGCATACGTTGAAATAGCTGGGTCAAAGGTGGTCGCCGCCAATATTTTGTTAATCAGAATGAAGAATTGCCTTGCCTTGATGGGTTGGTGCTGACAAAAATCTTTTAATATTAAGGCTCTATAGAACTACCGATTGGCAGTAGTGCAGTAAAGGTTCTCAGATTTAATTTCAGTACGATGACCTGGGTAATTGCTTTGATTGCGGAATGCGGAAACTTTAAAATTTCTTCTGAAAAAGATGTGATAGACTAAGAAGCTCAAACATGCATACATTATGTTTGGATGCTATAGAGACCTCTATCTAAATGAAATGGCGATTGCAAAGAACTACGAAATGAGGATTGTCGACAATATAAAATCGTTTTTCTAATCTAGATTAAACAGCGGTGGATTACATTTAGTAGCCCTGACTTCGAAAAAAACCTTAAATATTTGTCCACTTTAATATTTCCCTCACACACATACATATACACCAACGTTTATAATAAACCTAACAATATATTATTGATGGGCATTCTAATTTTCATAAAAATTATTTCTAATAATTAAATCAAGTTGTCATTATTTAAAATGTCACACTATTGACCAGTCCATCGAACAACCTCTTGTTTGCATTTCTTGAGTTGTTCTGCAGCTGTTGAGTTATTTTTCTGTAATCAAGTTTACTAATTATTACTATTAATGGCATTAAGATTTATTTATTAATAATACTATTAAATGTATTGTATTATTACTAAGTGTCAAAAAGTCATGTGCTTTGGGGAATTTCAATTAAACTTTATTTATGTGATTTTTAACTTTTTTCTTGTTTTGCACGTTTCTGTCATAAATTTTCTAATCGATTATATTTTGTTGTTTGCCACATATGAAAATATTTATTATTATTTTAACTAATGTGAACTCTTGTATATATAAAATAAATCTTTTAAATTGATTGCTTGTAGAGAAAGTAACTAATTGAGACATGTTTTATACAAATAAATAATTAAATTGATATAAATAAGTATGTATGTACGTATGTTCTATGTAACAAAGTGTAATAATTTTATTTTAATTGGCATTTAATAAAGGCAGTATTCATTTTTATTCAGACTTATCGATTTATTTCCTTTAAATTGAAAATATTTTCTGACCTTTTTGTTAATAATACTTATTATCACCTAGAGCTATAATTTAAAATTAACATGCAATTTCAGTTTATTATTTCCTTTAATGATATCAAGATGATTTCAAAAATTTACTAAATATAAACAATATCTGACCCCATTGAACAGCTCTGCTAACTTTACACACACATACACACATACAGTTGTTATAAAAGTTCCATTACCCAACATTTTTAAAAGCAGAAAACATGTCAACTCTTCGATTATCGCATAAAGCAAAAATCTCTTATGCTCTGCAGTATTTATTTACTTCTAGGAGCATAGTGTTAGTGTACCCATCATAATATACCCATCTGTACCCTTATCCATATGTATTAATAATGAATTATATCTAATTGCCACTGTGAAACAATGACATAAATGACAAATAACAGACAGTAACTGTCATTTAATGCCACCAACTTACACACTTTCAACTCTATTATTCGCGAAATGAAATGGAATGTCATATAACTGCAATACAATGTACCACATGTTTTACGATACAACAACTAAAACACCCTACAGACCAAAGAAGACATGGGATTATGTGTACTAAGAAGGGCAGTCTAAAAATTTGCTTGGAGATTATGGGCAACTGTGGTGTTATAAGCAATTTTTGTGCTTAAAATACTATATCAATTTACTTTACTTTGAAACTCATTACTTCATTGATTGTATAAAAAAATATTATGTAGACCCAAAAAAATCGGTCAGGGTTATTAACAGACTTCCATTAATATCCTAATGGTATAAAGAACTGAGTTTTAGATTGAAATTATAACCTGTTAGCAACAATTTAAACTTTTCTCAATTCAGTGATTTTTTCGTAGTTTTCTTTTGTCTTTTTATTCCTAAAAACTTTCAGATTTAGCCTCATGCATATTTATATACTTGCAGGCAAACAGGATGTCATAAAACCCCACCACAATTATTGTATTATAACCACTCAACTCCACCAATACTCATACATACATGTTTGTAAACTGAACAACACCGAACGATAGCAGCACAATTGCACTGTTGAACTGTAACAAAAGTCTACTAAATGTATGCGGTAAACAACAAACAGCTGTCAAATATTATTATGATGGCTCATGATATTGCCACAAGTATATTTGTGCTCATAAATATACATGTAAATGTATTGGGGAAAAAATATATATGCAAATGCACTTGCAAGTCAAAGCATACATGCCTCCAGGGCAGCTGCATAATAAATGAAAACTGAAAGTAACAACATGTTTGGCTACAAAATCAATGGTACAGCAATGTAATTGATTTCCTTATATTTTTTTAATTTGCCAAATTTATGTTTAATTTATAATATTCTTCAGTTTTGTGAGTAAATATTTCTTTTGTTAGTGGTACTCAATATAATTTAGTTTATTACCAAAGTTTTACTGCAACCACGACAAAAATATAACCACATTTGACATAGTGACAGTTTAGCCAACAATGGCCAAGATGTTAATCTCTGTTTGGCAGCACGCTGTAATAACTTTACACCAGCTGCTCTAGTAATAATCAAAAAAAATTTTTTGAGCTCTGTAATCACTGATTAAATGATAAATTTTAATGCTAAAATGAAAAATAGACATAAAAAAATTTATGAGTTTATTATGAGCAAACAATGGGACAGGAATGTTCAATATTTTTAATATTAAATCCAAGCTATTATTCTGAAAATAATATGTGACCCCAAAAAATGTGTTCTTATTACAAAAAACGTAACATTTTTAAATGTTAGCCTGTGACTAATATAATCAAAACATTTAAATTCAAAAAACATGACCATCCGTTTGTTCGCTTAAATTAACTTTAAGAACGAGCGATAGAAGACGGGGGTATACAATTTTTAGGTTATATTTGTCTTCCAGTAAAAACATTTGTTATAACAAATTTTCAAAATCTAACACACAAATATTTTTGATGGAAAAGTTTTACAATACAATACAATGGCGCCTAAATGCATGGATGGTATTAGATTAAAAAAAATATGACAAGAGATATAAAGTAAAGGACATATGTATGCTTGATCCAACCTAAATATATTTTTAACCTTATGCTACGAGCTCTTCAAAAAGTTGCTTTTAAAGAACAACTTGATCTTTTGAGTCACAAGAGTCGCAGAGGTGGTAGGAATTTCGTGGTCTCAACTTGTTGAAATAATGTAGATGATCGGCTACTAGAATAAGCCGACGTTCGAAACGAAATCCCAAAGTGACACGCAAATATGGTGGCAGGGGAAGTGATAGAGTTCAAGGAGGACGAACCAGTGCACGATCTATGGATGAAAGCGGTTTTATTCCACGTGGCGAACCTTCAAGGCGAGGTCGTTGTGGTGGTTGGAATACGGTGTAAGATTTTCATTAAAAATTTCCATTGGAAGAAAGGAAAAAAAGGAAAAAAGGCTTAAATAAGCATGATTGAACAATCTGCAATGTTTTTTAAACAATCAATAACTCTTTGCTCCCTTTTTGTTGTCTACATCTCGTTTATTTAAACAGACTAAATTTTGACTTGAAATATAGTAAACATTTGAGGCTTAAATATTGAGCAGATACAAAATGTGTTCACCAGCAGACAGTTGTTTCTTTTAAAGAAAAAAATATAATAAAATGTAACTCCTAGCGTACTACCTACTAGAGAGACTTACTAAATGTTAAAAATAAATTGATTCATAAACAAATAAGAGCGCTATATTCGGCCGTGCCGAATCTTATATACCCTTCACAACGTGTAGTCATGCAATAACAGTAGTTTGTATCACCATTAGGGTTTCGTTCCCGGGAAGCGTCGGGAATAAATTCCCGGGAAAAATGCAAATTTCAACTTCCCGATTCCCGGGAATTTTATGTCGGGAATCCCGGGTAATAAAAAATACTAAAAAATGCAACCATGTTTTTTGTAAACACATTTATGCAACTGTAATAGACATAAAAAACAAGCAAATGAAAACAGAAAACAAATTAAGGTTAACGTACAAATTTGTCTAACATATCTACACATATTATTTAAAGCGAAGTGAATACTTGTACATACTTATATTGTAATTAAAAAAGTAAATGCATATTTAAAATTACTTTAGTTTCTCTTTATTTATTAATACTTATTCATAATTAACTTCACATAGACAATGGAGAAATCTTTCGTTTGGGATTATTTTACGAAAGGAACGAAATCCAACGCTCAGTGCAACTTGTGCCCAAAAATCTTGGCATACAAAGGTTCATCCACCAGTGGTTTAGTTAAGCATCTTTCGAAAGTTCATCACCTAAATGAAAAATTAAGCAACAATAACGTCACTGTTGATAACCACTCTTCGGCCAAAAGACAAAGAAAAATGATGGAATTTGTGAAAACTAGTGGTTTAAATGAAATTTTGGCCAAACTAGCAGCATTTGATGGAATATCGATAAGGGCAATTACTCGTAGTTCGTTTATCCGGGAATCATTAGCTCAAAAAGGTTTATCGAGCCCTAAATGTGAGACCACTACAATGAAATTAATTTTAGAATTTTATGAAGAAATTAAAACTAAAATGACCAAAGATATTACAACCATTGCAACAAATAATGGTCGATTCAGCTTAGTTTTTGATGAATGGACTAGCCTAAGAAATAAACGTTATTTAAATATTATATTGCATGGGCCAAATAATAAGTTATTTAACCTTGGCTTAGTTAACATTAAAGGAAAATGTGGGGCGTTAGAATTAAGGAAGATAGTTGAAAAAAAACTTGCAGACTATGACTTAAGCTTCGTTCAACATATTGTTTCAACTATTTCAGATGGTCCAAACGTAATGAAAAAATTTGTTGCCGAAAGCCCAGCATGTGGAGTATTTTGTCTTAATCATTGTATTCATTTAGCTATATTAGATGTTATTTACAAAAAAACTACAGAAAGACAATATTTAAGCTCAAGTAATGAAAGTGATTCAAATGATTATAATGAAACAGAAGAATATATTGCACACGACATAATTGAAATATATTCTAATAGTTTGAAGAATGTAAGAAAAATTATAAAAATTATTAAAAAGAGTCCTTTAAAAAATGATACATTTCAAACATATGTTAAAGCGGAGCTTGGAAAAGAATTGCAATTGTGTATGGATGTTAAAACAAGATGGAATTCTCTAGTATCAATGTTAGATTCATTTTTAAAAACAAAAAATTCGATAAAAAAAACTTTAATAGATTATAATTTAGCTCATATGTGGGATGATAACGTCAAGAATTTGGAGTCATTGTACAACGTTTTGTATCCAATTAAAACTGCCGTTGATGCTTTAAGCCGTCGAGACATGAATATGTTATCAGCAGATGCAATTTTACAGGAGCTTTTTAAACAAATTGGGAAGGAAAGTAATCCCATATCACAAAAACTAATTGCTGCTCTAGAAAAACGCATTTCGGAACGTAGAAGTACAGAAATCATTACTTTGTTAAAATATCTAAAAAATCCTATCTTGTTTAAAACTGTCCAACATGAAATTTCTTTTTTTAACAATTCTTCGAAAGCAACTACATTACTTTTTGCAGACAATTTGTACAAAAGATTATTTCCAAATGAACTAAAACCTTCTACAGAATCTGACTCAGATACCGACCTTGAAGACGAAACGGAATCCTTCCAAGAAAAACTTAATCGAGCTATTGAAAATGCAATGAGTAAGGGTAAAAAACCAAATCCATCGAACTCTGAACTTTTAAAAAAAGAATTTTCAATATTTGAAGTAACTGCCATAAGAACTGGAAATTTAGACAACTTGTTTAATGCATTGTTAACGATTAGACCAACTTCAATCGAAAGCGAACGGGTTTTTTCAGTTTCTGGAAGTTTTGTTAATAAAATCAGAAACCGCTTATCGGATGAATCGATTAATGCATTAGTGGTTCTGAAATATCACTTTATTGAAAATATAACTAATTAATACATTTACGTCATAAAATATGGCATACACCACTAGTTTTTATCAATATGAAATTTTTGATAAATATTTTGAAAATATTTAACTCGTTTTTATTAATTTATTTCAAATTACCTGATTTTATTTTACGTTATAAAAAACATGTCCTGAGTTACCTGAATTGTTATTATTTCCTTTGTTTTCATTAAATAAAATTATATACATATAGTATATACAAAAAATTGGAACATTACAGTGTTTAATATTTTTGTATTATTTTTTCGGGAATTCCCGGGTACCCGGGAATGGAACAAATTTTTTCCCGATTCCCGGGAATCAGAAATAGTCGGGAATTTGGAAACCCTAATCACCATTCATCCCATATGAAATACGTACATACATATAAAAAACATACATATATAAAAACAACCCATTTTAAAATTATAACTTTACGTATGTATGTTAAAAGAAAAAAAAATAAAAAAAATTTAAAAAAAAATTTTAAAAAAAATGTAAAAAAAAAAATTTTAAAAAAAATTTTTTTAAAAAATAATTAAAATATATATAATAAATATGAAACAAAAAAAACTTAAAAAATAATAATATAAATAATATATTAAATAAAAAATAAAAAAAAATAAATTAAAAAGAAATAAAAAATAAATTAAAAAAAACAAATATAAAAAACATAAAAAAAAATTTTTTTGGCTTAGCTGGGATTTGATGCCACGTTTTCTCTAACCAGTATACACGTTTGCATGTATGTATGTTGTTGTTGTAATGTTGTTTTTGTGAAAAAAAATCGAGGTGGTCGTGGGTTTTTTTCTTATATCTCAGTTGTTTTTGCACAGATGTTTCTGATTTTTAATTCGGATCTACTCCCGAATATTTTTGATATTTTAATACCTCACCCGGGTCCAAGCGATGTCGGGGCTTCAAAAAATTGATTTCAACATACACACGGACAGACGGTTAGACGACAGATGGACAGACTGACAGAGCTTAATCGACTTCCCTATTCATAAGCTTTCAGAAAATATATACTTTATGGGGTCGGAAATGAAAATTGTAGAAATTTCACACGGAATGACAAACCTATATATACCCTTTTTCACTGTGTGAAGGGTATAAAAATACTAAAAAAAGAATAATTGTCGGCAAGCAAAATTTTTGCACACTTTAATTCAGTCAGATTTTTTTTTAATTTATAGCTTTCGAAAAATGCTGAAAGTAGGATGCACATTCCAAATTATATCCAAAAGAATTTTCAAGGCTTTTTCAGTTTATTGAAAAATCTCAAGAAAGATAAAGAAAGATGGTAATCCTTTCTTGGCAAAAAAATGAAATTTTTTAATTTTAATTAATTAATTTAAATTTATTAATTTAAAATTAAGCGTCTTTCAACTCCAAACGGTTTTAGTTACATAAAATAAGATTTCCCATTAATCAAGCAATTTTTCAGGTTTTTCTTCCACATACGTATAAGAAACTATTTGTCGAAAATCAAAAATAAGTTACTTATTTATTGCCATTTTTTCTTTATAAAGAACCACTGTGCAGCAGTTGAACCACCTGAAACTGCACTTACAAATAGCTTCTAATACCACGAGAATACATAAGAGACGTTACTTACTATTTGGTTATCGGATAGCCTAGTTATTGTCCGACACTTAAACAAGGGATTTATATTTAGAACAATTCTACTTTTTTATCACTTCTTGTGAGTAGACCTTTTATCAATGAGGGTGAAAAATTATTTAAAAATGTTTCTTAAAGTATAAATAAAAACATATAAAGGGTGGTTAAATTTTAAGGGCGACAAGTTGAGGTGGACGGCTCTTCAGCCACACTTTCGCGAACAGCAGAAATATTTTCTGCAGTATGAGCACTGGTGTTTTTACATCTCCTACAGGCCCGGTTTGCTCAAATTTTTGCAAATTTTCGCACTATTTTGCTGGGTGACGCATAAAATAATTTCACCGGTAGCATATTGACTTTAATGGTGTCTGTAGCTTGTACTTTAAATGCATAGACCTGCGACTTAAGAAAATAAAAAAGGCTAATGGGGTCCAATAGTAAAATAATGGTAATCAGTTCACAACACCTTCACGTAAATTACAATGTCCTCTAATATTTAGCTGCTGCATAATGGTCATTGTGACACAGTCCTGTTAAAGCCACTATAAGAAATTGGTAATCATCGATCTATAGCCCTCGTGGTTCACACTGACAACTTGACCAATTTTGTTTTTAAAGAAATGTTGACCTATGACACCGCCAGCTTTAAATTCATACCAAACAAAGACTTTTCGTTAAAGATGAATTTTTTATGAAACGTTACCCGGACAGGACACATACTTTGCAAAAAGAAATTTATTATTTGTGTTGTTAAACGTCATATCTGCTTAACTGCATAAATGACAGCCAACAATATCGCCTTTATCAACTACCAAATTTCGGTAATTCTTAATGGTAATTTTCTAAACTTAAAAAAAACCGCTCCAATACATACATAGTGAAGCAATTGCTGAAGAAGAAATATGTAAATGAAAACAAATTATTTGCTGTATAGTGTCATTTTTGTATGCTTGGTACCAGTTTTATAGATGAAAAACTTTTGCACTTGAAATTGCAATAAATAAACTTCACTTTATTAAAGATGAAAATCAATTTTATGTTGAAGTTGTCACCTCTTTTTTGTTATTTACATGCCTTTTTTACATTTCTATTTTTCTTGTAGAGTTTTTCCAAAACTAAT
Organism: Phyto melanocephala; assembly: GCA_941918925.1. Classification (NCBI taxonomy): domain Eukaryota; kingdom Metazoa; phylum Arthropoda; class Insecta; order Diptera; family Rhinophoridae; genus Phyto; species Phyto melanocephala. Next base: position 3,081,034 of record OW799236.1, read on the forward strand.
GACGCACGAGTGAAGTTTCACATAACAAGACAATTGACTGAGTTTTAGAATCATCATTGTATATGTAAAAACTAACTGCCTGTTCAACGATGTCGAAAGAAAACCCAAGCGAAATTTCATTCGCACAAATACGTTGAAAACAAAAACAAATTTTTAGTTTTTGTTGTTGTTTTCAATATATTTGTACGAATGAAATTTTGCTTGTGTCTTCTTTCGACATCGTTGGACAGACAGTTAATATCGGTATACAGAGCAGCTGTGTATATGTATACATTTTTGTAGTTTATTGAAATAGTAGTGGTGTGCTAATATATCATTTAATTAAACTCATGTAGAGAACACTACACTTAAACCCATGCGTAGAACATATTTTAAGTAAAGTGTAGTTGTAAGTAAACAGTTTGTGCATAAAGTATTTAGACAACATAAAAAAACAATAAATTTATTTTTGATTAAAATACATCAAAATTCTTAAATTTTAAATTAAAAAGTTAATATTAAAAAGACGTCATTTAAATAAAAACTTAACAAAAAATATTTTTTAAAAATAAAAATAATTTGATAACTTTTCCATTTGTTACAAAAAAATCTTTAAGAGATCCTGTAAATAATTATTTGCTTTTAAACATCAGTAAACATTTGTGACCTGCTGTATGTAATTTTGTGTCTTATAAATTTTTTTAAAAACTACCTTTTGCCATATCAAAATAATAATGACATGCAGCAAAAAATGATAGATGACTAACTTTTAGCCTGATTGTGGCAAATGCATCAATGTTTGCTAAAACAGCACGTACATGAACGTGTCCAAATGTATGTATGTACGATACGCATACATATGCATATGACCAATTTCTATCCTTTTTCACATCTATGTACATACAAGTATGAATGTATGACATAAAGTATTTCTATAATTTTAAGAATCATTTTTAAATAAAAACACACTTTTAGATTTTGCAAGAATTTTCCATTGACCACAATAAACAATGTTTACTGTAGTCCAAACAAGTAATATTTTTCTGTGGAATAATTTTAAGGAAGAGGGCTGTCTGATCATCAGGTCATATTTTTTTTCAAATTATTTGCTAAAATTTGTTGACTTTAACTTACGTTAAATTACAACACTATCAGGGTAAATTGTTTAACAAAAAGTATTTAACTATTTTGTGATTTTATTCTACGGATTTGTAGCTCCTAAGATGTAAATCTTCCACTTCAATAGGCCCATCTCTCAAAATAAGACCAATGACGGCCAAGACGAATTCATACAGGTGCAATTATTAGCCCAGCTGATGGAGACGCATTTGAACAACTTTTTTTTTAATTCACCTTGATTTTGTTTATTAATGCAGGAATGGAAAATTATATTTTGATTTCGGCATTAAGCAATTGACATGAGTGTACTTTTTTTTTAATAATAAATAAACCAAATTTGTATATATTTGTTGCTTTTGCGCCATTTATAATGTGTTTCACATATACATATATTAGCCCAGCTGATGGAGACGCATTTGAACAACTTTTTTTTTTAATTCACCTTGATTTCGTTTATTAATGCAGGAATGGAAAATTATATTTTGATTTCGGTATTAAGCAATTGACATGAGTGTACTTTTTTTTAATAATAAATAAACCAAATTTGTGTATATTTGTTGCTTTTGCGCCATTTATAATGTGTTTCATATATATATCCTTTTTTTAATTAAATTATATTAAATTAAGCATATCATAACAAGTTTTCCATCCCTGGTATACGAATTGGCCTTGACAGAAAGCCTCCCCTAAGAATTTGCTTTATTTTTTGTATCAATTCGCCGTTGCATATACTTGTATGAATATGCCATGATGACGCTAAATAAAAAATATTAAAAAAGTTAAAAAAATTTTATGCAACAACCCTCGTATATTTCAAAGCACATATTTATACATCTCCATACATAATTTAAAAGGTTACAAAAATGGATTGTGAAACTGCTTCTTTATAATTATGTTTAAAAGCAGAATAATATAAAAGTCAATCAGTTGAAGTTTACTTTATCAGAATTTTTAAAAGATAATTTACAAATAAATGAAACCAATAAATTTATCTCTCTCTTTCTCTCTTTGATTGCTGGACCTATCATCAAGTAGACTGATGTAATTAAAACAATGAAAAAATCACTCTATTGACCGCATTAAAATTAATACTATTAAAAGGAATTTAATTATATTCTTTTATGTTCTATGTTGCAATTCAAATTTCTCTGAAGTGTCATAACATTTTTGTTTGTGTTAAGCAACAATATGCGGATGAAGAGCTATCATGTCGGTTAGCGTAAATTAAAATAAATTTCTCTTTCTTGATAAACTCTGTGCTTACGTTTTAATACCCACAATAACAGACAACTACAAAATTGTATTAAAGCAGCATAAATGCTAAAATATTAATCTTTATAATATAAATTTTTTTCATTATGATACCGAACAATTAATGTTACCGATTAATTAAATTAAAACTAATCGGTTACCATCTGCACACAATCTTATGTAGTTCATGTATATATTTGGTGTATTCACAAGATGTCATAACTTGAAAAATGGTGTAAAATTAATGAAAAGTATTCCATTGTTTATTGTAAAAAATTTTAAACCTTTTTAAAATTTTGCATAATTATGACACTGCAACAATTTTATTTTTTATTTACTTTGTACTGTACTACACACAACACCATATTTCTCATTTTGCAGTGTGGAACTGACTACTGAAAAATTTTACAAAACATCATACAGGGTACGTTCGTAAATGCAACAGTTACGCATCACTGCAGCATGGCAAAAGTACAATGTTCATTAATGCAACCTTTGGCAGCACTTTTAAGCGTCAAAAGTTCTTTTTTGCAAACAGTTGGCAGTGCTGTCGCAAATTTCTGCAAATATGACAACAGTTAAGTTTCTGATGCAATAGTGATCGAGTATACATACAATGGAGAAATAAGTAGCATTAAACAACAATTACTTCTTTAAAATAAAATCGTTTATATTTTTAGTTTTTTATTTTAGGAATCAACCTTCTTTTAACTTTTAGTTTATTTCTTATAATCAGAAATCGTTTCAGCTTGTTCCCAATTATTTTTTTATTGTAATTTAAGAAAAAGTTGTCACTTTTAACATCAACATTTTCAATAACATTTGCTATTACTATTTTGGATAACATTTTATATTTTTTGCAGAACCTTCAAAAAAGCAAACCACGTAGTTGTTAAGCAACTTCAATGCAGCTGCAACAGCTGATCGCGCATCAGCAACTACATTTGGCATTACTGCCGCAGTGATGCACAAATTTGCAGCATTTACGAACGTACCCATACTTAAGCACAAAAGCAAAAAAAAAACACAATAAGAGCACCCTGTGCATTTACAAATTTTATACAGGAGGATGGCTTTTCATATTCACTTGACTAAATTTTATTCACACAAATAGACGTTGCTTTGTGGACATCTATTTACAGTGCCCTAATTGGAACAACTGATTTGAAAATCTCAAATATAATTTTTAACTAAGCAGCTAATCTCGCATCGATTATATTTGGATGCCAAGGAAAGATTGGTGAGAGAACCCACTTGTTTGTAAACCAGAAAGATCTGGCCTGACATGAATGTGCATAGGACGCAATATGCAGTGAATATGCCCCGAATCCACCTTAGGAACCTCATAGCGGTCATTACCGGACACTGGCCTATAGGTACACATGCGAAAAGGCTAAATATCCCTTACAAGGACTTCTGAAGACGACTGAACATCTTCTCTGCAATTGCCCTGCATTCGGGGACTTGAGACGCCAGATTCTAGGTCAGCGAATACTTGTAAGTAAAACTTGCTTTTCCGCAGTTGATCCACACCTTTGTGAACAGGACAGGATGGCTGAGGAACGACGGCCAGAGGACATAGACGAACAGGCGATGGTGCCTACGGTATCACAACGGGATCCTCGGAGGACTATGCCTTCGGTCGGCTGCCGGATCTAACCTAGCCTTGCATTTTTATAAATACTAGCTGAACCCAGACAGCTTCGCTGGTCCTCACATTTTTATATTATTCTGTATTAGGAAAAACAATTATCGATTTGAAAGTATTTAAACTGAAAAAAAAATAAAACAGCAAGCGTCTTGTATACGGGAATTTAAATTATCATACACATAAAGCAAAAACCATTTGTATCAACACATATATTTATTTCTGTGTGGCTCACTTATGTGATTAATAACTTTAATCGCTTATAACTACATAAATGCTAAGCCAGTTTTAATGGGATCTGCAAGAAAATATCTTTCTATTCTTTTTAAAATTTTAAAGTATTAAAAGTATTACACAACATTAAAACTTAAATCATCAAAAAATCACGATATTTTAACAATAACAAACCAAATACAGTTGATAACATAACGGCAGTATTGGAGGTATAAGTGCCAGCTGGATTGCACAAGTCGCTATTGCAACTCCTACATTTGCCTCCAGTATAAGAAGTATTTGAAGAAAACATTCTACAAGGATCAACATCAGCATTTATGCAGCCACTAATATTAACAGAAGTAGACTTTTCTAGAGAAAATAAAGTAACAATTAAAAATACTTTTTTGCTTTAATAGTCTTTCATTTACTCCTATTGTTAGTGATTTGGACACATTCAAATTCGTCATTTGTTACATTCGGAAAATTTTTAAGGTACTTGGCCAAAGCAGTGTGCGTTGAATTGGCGACCTTTCGATCACAGGTCAACGATTTAGCATTATAACAAGAACTGACTGAATTGCAAGTAAAACACTTTATTGCATTTAATTGCCAGACCATCAAACTCAAACAAACAATAAAAATTAAATATTTTCCCAACATTTTTAGTTTGTTTTTTTTTTTAACAATTACTTTGTGTAAAAAATGTGTTGTTTTTAGACTGTTTTGGTTGAGCTCTTAAGTGTAACTAAATGTTTTAAATGAAATTACTTTAAACATCAAGTATAGCATTTAATTTTATATAGAATAGAACTTTGCAAAATATGTCACTAGTTATTTTTATTCATGCTAGTCACAGTTCTAATTTTAATTTAAAAAAACCACAAGAAAATAATTTCTCAAATAGAAATTTATATTATTTTTTTTTTGGCCTGTGCCCGCGACTTCGTATGCGTAGTTATTGGCACGGAAGGTAGTCTTTTTATGTAATTATTAAGGTTGTTGTATGTACATATATCTTTGTGGCAAATTCATTTAAATCCATTTAGTCACACAAACATTAATATTTATTACAAGGTTTTAGTAGAATAAAATTTTATGCCGATGTTTAAGAAAAAATACTTCTACAGACGACGTTGGATGATAAATTTTTTTTCGCCAGTACGTGTATATTTGGACACTCGATAGCTTTGAACAACCGACTAATCAAATACAAAAAATAATATTTTTCGCACAATTCCGGCGAACTCGCCTGATTATTGTGATAAATGGTAGCCTATATGTTAATCTAGATTGTTGTCTATCTGTGTGCCAAATTGCATTAAGTTCTATTTAGACGTTTTTGCGTTATTGAGTAATTAATATCCAAACATCTTAACATCCACTCATACAATAATCATTTTTATTTTATTAGTAGAACTAGAAAAGCCCCTTAATGATTAAAAATTCATTCTGAATTTTAATTGAATATCAAGTGCAAGAAGCTAAAAATTATAACTTTTTTTATGGGCGTAACTGCCCACTTTTCTAATCACCAAATTATTTAGACATGATAGCTCAAAATTTGTGCAAAGTTTCAGAAAAATCGGTCCAGTGCAAGTACCTCAAAATTATAACTTTTTTTATGGGCGTGGCACTGCCCACTTTTCTATTCACGAAACTGTATGGTCATGACAGCTCAATATATGTGCAAAGTTTCAAAAAAATCTGTCCAGTGTAAATACCTCAATATTATATCTTTTTTTATGGGCGTGGCCTTGCCCACTTTTCTAATTTCAAAATTATATAGTCATAACAGCTCAATATGTGTGCAAAGTTTCAGAAAAATCGGTCAAGTGCAAGTAGCTAAAAATGGTAACTATTTTTTTATGGGTGTGGCCCCGAACACTTTTCACCACCCATAAACACTCCACGGAATGTGTACAACAACTTGCCAAAGTTTGAGTCCGATCGGTTTTACAGTTTCGGAGTCTATAGCTAACACACACACACACACACAGAGTTTCACTTTTATATATATAGATTAAAAACATACAATTTATTTTATTTTAGCTGTTAAAGCTCAATCTGTGAAGTGCCTAAATAATTAAGAAATTTCTCTAAATAAAAAAATTGTTTTTTTATATCTGGATATAATTATTAATTACTTTTTAATGTCCATATCTAACAGTAAAAAAAATCTTTAAGAATTACTTATTTATTATTTTCCACATTTATACGAGTATAAACGTATGTTAGAGCGTACCATCTTTATAAGCTAAAAACAAGTAAAAAATTGCATCTTGTATTTTTGCAAGGCAATTCTGAAAACTATAACAAGAAACTGCTAGATCTTAGTTCACCACGAAATTAATAACATAAAGTTATAGCCTGCAAAAAATCTTTAGACTTGATTGCAATAAATAAGTTAAAATTTTTGTACTGAACGTATTCATTTAATTTTATTTCTCAATCAATTGCCTTTAGGGAAAACATTGAGCCTTTTGAAAAGAAAATATCGATATATCAATTCTTAACATAAATAGAGAATAATGACTTTATGACTCATGCTTGCAGATGTGGCGGATGGGCACACTTCGGGCAACCAGTTACGTCTGTGGAGACTGTTGCCTTTCAACAAAATTTGTTACTTGGTAACCTGTTTGCCTTCTTTCAGTCCATAAATCCGATTCTGTCGCTGATCCCCATCATCAGTCTCGTTGTGCAAAAAAGGGTTTAAATAACCCCAAACTCTTGAACCAATTTTGCAAAAACTTGGTAATGACTTGCTCTTACTGAACGAAATACTTTTTAATGACTATTACATATTGTCTGTCTTAATTAAAAAGTATATTAGTAATGACTTGATTTATAATGGGATACATAAATACTTATTTTATAGACATTTTTTTTGATGCACACACTATATAAAATCTAATTGCGACTTATTGCAGAAGCACATTCGACATTTTTTTTATAATTCTCATTTTATTTAACACACTTTATATATAAGTTATAATATTTGTGGGAAAAGAGGCATGGCCTTTTATTAAAAAACTGTTGCTTTATAGATAATTAGTGATTTTTTTTAATTTCAAATTAACGTTTAGCAAAATAAATAAACCTAATTTTTTATCTTTAAAAATTTGAATGACTTCCAAAACCTGTTTTAAAATAATGGGCTTAGATGCCAAATTTTAAGTAGTGAAGAGCTGTTTATAAGTACTTTCAAGTCAACAATTGGTAATAAGAGTTATTGCTGGAAAGAGATTAATGTAGAAAGAATTGCCACCTATCGTCATTACTAACTTAACATTCACCAAGGTGTAGTTTACAAAAGAACTACTTATTTTTACCGAAACCTTGAATTTTACTGTTAATATTTATTTTCTAACAGCGGCGATATTTTCATTTCTTTGACATTGGAGTGGCTAATTATTTACAAATTGGGTTGTAATATAAAAATCGATTTATTGCATTTATATGGCTGATGCTGACATCTAGTAAAAATACGACCTCTAGTTCCCCTAGCTTCGCAGATAAAAAGCATTTTAGTATTTTATTGATTTTTTTATAATTCAAATCATACCCTTCATTAAATAAATTAATTAAATAATAAAGGTTATGTTATGGGTCGTCTTAAGTTTTTCCGTAAAACATTGTGGTTTTGACTATCAAGATGCGTAAAGTTTTATCAAGACTAAAGAACAGACACCGTCAAAGCAACATGTCCATATCAGTATAATTTTACAACTAACAACTTATATTTAAATTCACCCTTAAAAAAAATGACAACACGATTGATATTTTATTTTATTACATGCAGGTAACTGAGCTTTTTACAAGCGGAACTAGTATCGCAAACAAAAAATTTAGTTTTTTTCTTTTTTTCTTTTCCGGTAACAAAAGCAGTGTGTATTTCCATTTTTCATGCATCCTTTTCCATTTTACACGTAAATAAGTAAAATTGTAATATAAAAAAATATATAAATAGACGGATATTTATAAGTCACACAGATGAAATGATACGTGCTAATATAAGATACGAATGTAAACACAAAAATTTCTTATATTGCTGACGACAGTGTCTACCAACTGTTTTCATACAAACATCTTAAAATTTATAGAAAATGTTTTCCTATAAAAATGTGCTTAAATAATATAAATTTAATATCTCTAGTTAGGAAATGTTTCTTTAAAAATTTAGTTTGCTAAAATATGCTTTTACAAACAGCAATTGATTAAAAATTACTTACAAACAGAAAACGTGACAGTGAAGCTTTCTGTAAAAAACTTAACAAATTTTTAATAAAATTATTTTAAAACAAAAAATTTGTATTACTATAAGAAATTGTTAGTTTATAAAGCGTAATGCAACCATAATGCACAATGTTAATTATGAGTCACACCTAAGGCCAAGTTTTTTGGAAAACTTAATTTGACATTTCATTGTTTTAGTGTTTGACGAATTCAACCATTAATATTTAAATGCTTTTCGTGCACTGCATGATTTATTTGGTCAGCATAATTCAGAAATTTCGTTAACAGGGATTTGGGCAAATGAGAATTCACGAGTTTTTGTCGAAAAGCGGATGCATCCACAAAGATTGACGATGCGGTTTATGGGCTGACGGCGTCATCCAGCCGTAATTCTTGAAAAATGAAGTCGGCCAAGCAATTACAATGAATGATGTTCGCTTTCAAAAATATATAACGGATTTTTGTGTCCAGAAAATGAGCATATACCTGGACGATTTATTATTTCAACAGTATAGTGCCACTTATCACACGGCCAATGAAACAATGCCTGTTTTGCACGAGAAATTCAGGGAACGCGTTATCTCACGTCTTGGCGCTGTAAATTAAGCGCCACGATAATGCTATTTGACACCGTCATATTTCTTTCTTTGGGGATATTTAAAAGAAAAAGTGTATGTTAATAAGCCTAGAATTATTTAGAAGCTAAAGAAAGACACAATTCGGCACATTAGCGACATTGTACATCAATGAAAATGGAACATCGAATAGAAGTATGTCACCGAAGCCAATGCTAGCATTTGGTCGATATTTTGTTTAACATATAATTGTCATAGATTTTTCTATCATAATAAAAATATTAAAATTATTTTCTAAAAATTTTTGTTTAATTTAAATTTAACACCCTTTATATATAAAAATAAGTTTTAGACAAAAATTAAAAAAAAAATTTGTAAATAAAAATTCTTTAAAAAAAATTTATTTAATATTTTTATAAAAAAAAATATTTATTAAAAGATTACTGTAAATCCAAATTTCGTATTGCTTCGTCTTTGGTTCTTTATTTTTATTATTGTTTTCTTTATTTAATTAAAATCATTTTTTGTAACAAGACAGGTTATTAGAAATCATTCTTTAAAGCGATACTTTTCAAAAAATAAAAATCCAATAAATTTCAAATTTTAAACAATTTATGTAAAAACAAGAATTTATCAATAAAGTTTTCTAAAAAAAATTGATTAAAAATTCGGATTAATATATAAACGAATATTCCCCAAAAACTAAAAAAGATTTATTTTTTTAAAAAGTTTTTCATAAAACAAAAGCAATTTTTAGTTTCTCTATTACAAATTTAAATTTATTTTAATCTACTTTAGCTTAAGGAAAATCTTCAATACATTTGATAAATATGTATAGAAACTTTCTTTTTAAACAAAATTGATGAAAAATTGTCTACAAAAATATTTATAGAAAAAAACATTTGTAAAAAAATGTACTTATTAAAATTTTTTCTAAAGAACACAATTTATACTTGTTTAAAAAATTTTAAATATTTTTTATAAAAAATCTTTTTCTAAATTTTACATCAAATAAAAATAAAATGTTTTAAATTTTTTTTTTGAAAACAAGACCCGTTATTATTATACAAAAATTAATTAATTTAAAATTTATTTCCGTATTTTCTTAAACAAAAAATTAGTAAAAAATCATCTATAGAAACACAATTTTTTTACCTATTTTTAAGATTAATAAATTTTATTTATAAAACAAAAAACGTATTGAAATTTTTTATATAGAACCCAATTTATAAAAAAATTCAAATATTTTTTATAATTGTTTTTTTTTTAAGTTTATATAAAATAGAAAAAAAAATCCTTAAAGTTTAATTTGAAAACAAAAAATGTTATTAATTAAAAAAATTACTTAATTATTTAATTAGCAAAAACACAATTTTTCTAACTATTTTTAAGACTAATAAAATTTCTATAAAACAACAAATGTATTAAAATTTTTTTTACAGAACACAATTTATAAAAAATTATTATAAAAATGATTTTAACTATTTTTTGTAAAACAATTTTTTTTTAATTTAAAAAAAATAAATAAAAAAAATATTGCTTTAAAATTGTATTTAAAAACAAAACCCGTTATTAATTAAAAAAATATTTTAATTTAATTTAAAATTTATTTCAAAATTTCTTTTTAACAAAAAATAAGTAAAAAAATTATTTATAGAAACAAACTTAATTTTTAAACCATTTTTAAGATGACAATAACAAAAATCAAAGCGAATATTCTTCTTTTAATTAATTTTCTATTATAAAAAACTTTTAAGATTTTTATAAATAAATTTTTATTTAATATTTTCTTTTGTGATCAGCGAGTTAGTAGTCACTGTCTTACGAATTTTTATATGCTGTGATATATTTGTTGGTATGAAAACAATTGCAACAAAAATGTAAAACTAGCTTTAGTCAAAAATTTTGAAAATTTCAAATTTCTACACACACACAAACAGAATAAACATTGAGATGTATGAAACTGTTTGATGATATGGCACAGGAATATGCCAAAGAATGTGACCAGAAAAAAATGTTACAACATTTCGATTTCATAAAGAAAATTGATGGCAGTGGTGGTGGTGGTGGTGGTGAATTGAAGAAAATACACAAACAAATATTTGTTTTGCATACAAAATCGAAAATTCCACTTGCACGAACACACAAGTCATCATGGCTGCAAGCGTACAAGGAAAATAAGCATCAAAAAGTATAATCTTTCATATTGTAAAGATCAAACATGATGATAAGCTGGAAATTTAAGGGCAAAAAAAAAGAAACAAAACCTAGTGAACATATGTTGGGAATACCTTTTTTGTATACTAAGTATCCTGTTTAAAAAAATCCTTAAATATGTGACTATATTCGTACTCAAATGAACGATCATATAATTTTTCTATTTTTTTTTTTTAATTTTTTTCATTTGTTGTTTTATTTTTCTATTTTTTATATGCAAATTCTTTTAGAATTGTTCCATTGTTTCAAATATTTAGTAGAGTGTATTCTAGTTATTTTAGTTTTCAAGTCACGTATCCTTTTTAATCCTGACAAGAATATTACTGCCATTAAACGTACAGAAACAGATAGAGATGAATAGATTGAATAAGAAAAATGAAGGAGACCTGTAACAACTAAACAACAAACCTACCAAAACATCTAACGAATAATAACCCAATGAAAAAGCTTTGAAAAAAAATAAAAATACTTAGTTTAAATACATGGGTTAATAATGAAGTGATTTGTGTCACGAAAAAAGAGGTTCACATTTAAACAAATAATAATTTGCCATTTAAATTAGTGCTTAAGGTAATTGAAATTTCTATGATTTCATATTTATTTTTTTAATTGGTAAATGCAAAATATTTATTTACTCGAACATATTGAAGATGTTATGAAAGAAAGCATTAAATGAGTCGTTTTATATTTATTGCATTCACATGAAACTGACTTACAGCAATTTTAGTAGAATTTCGGAAATTTCTTAAGGTGTGTAAATATGTTTGAAACAAATAATTAATATGTTACATCTTTTTGAAAAACATGACTTTATTTTTGCTGGGAATACGAGCCTTATTTTTGTTATTTAATGGTTGACAACCGAATAAATATTCGGCTTATAAAAGAAACCATAAAAAGATTTTAATAATTTGTAAACATTATTTAGAAGAGCTTTTCAGCTATTGTTGAAAGAAATTTAATTTTAGTAATGGCTCCTGTTAATTTAATGCTATTCATTTTAATTGAAAAATTTTCTGCTTGTGCACTCAAAGAAAAACCATGGCTACTACATGATCACGGCAATCATTTTGTTGAGCCGATGGCCTATGCAGCTAGCGCTCTATTATCTTTTCTAACTTTATAATAATTTATTATTATTAAGTTAATCAATAAATAAATAAATAAATATAGTTTCTATAACAATATTTGGTTATCGAATATAAGTTATATATTTGACATGCTAATCTAGCGTTTGTTTGGTTTTGATCATTTAATATTTACTTTCCATGAAAAATTCGTTATGTTTGTCTCTTAAAAATAGTATGATATTAAATTTAATATTTACTTTCCATGAAAAATTCGTTATGTTTGTCTCTTAAAAATAGTATGATTTACAAAAATAGTATGATGTCTTTGCAAAATTTTTTTTGCTGATTATTTTATTGTTTTATAAGTTTGACTTGTGAAAAAAAATATACAAAAATTTAAAAAAAAAAAATTAGAATTTCGAAAAAAAGCTTAAAAAATTTTGAAAAAATATTTAAAAAATTTTGAAAAAATATTTTAAAGATTCAAAAATATTAAAAAAAAATTTTTTAAATTTGGAAAAAAATTTAAAAAATTTGGAAAAAATTTAAAAAATTTTGGAAAAAATTAAAGAAATAAGCGATGAAATGTTAAACAATGTGGGGGAAAAAATTGTCGTTATAAAGATGAGTACAATCATTATAACAAATTGCAATAAAAAATAATTTGCTTTTTAGAACATCAAAGATTGTCTCTTTTATTTGTAGTCATAATATGATTATTGAATGGTACTATAATTAAACAAAATAATGATAACTGACAATCATTATATGTTGTAACCACAATCATACAATTCAATCACAGTATGTTGCACTTCGATTGTGATTACTACAAGAATTTTTTTTCCTTGCGTTTAGTACACAGAGAAAAGTGCAAACACATTGGTGCCATTAATATTTTGTTTAGACAACTTGGTTCTGTGTGTTGCAAAAAAGGTCTCTATGTGAATGATAATGTAGAAATAATCTCGCGATTCTATATACATATCTTAAAACACTTAACACAAAATCTTAAAATGGCTCTCTTCGGTCTAAACCTAAAATAAAACAGAAATTGTATTGTTCTCTTGTATACTTATGTGGGGTTCTGAAACACTACCTTAAGTTTTCTCCATTGCTATAATTCATTAGTTATGCCATGTATTAAGAATCAATTTTTCTAATGGACATGGAAAATTTTATATGGACATTAATTTACCGACCAAATATCTTGGTCCGACAAACTAAAAATGTATTTTTATTTTATTTTACGGGTTATACTCATCATATGACGATATCCATATTAATAAAAAAATTAACAATAAATTTTTCTAATGAAAACCCAAAATACAGCCTAATAACGAAGACATTTTTTCAAATTGGAGATTTTTGGCAATTTATACGGTTGGTCTCCTTTTGCCAATTATTATGTGTCAAAACAAACTTGCTTTTATAGAAGTTCTGGGTTCAAGGTTTTTATTATATAACCACTACTATTGCTATTCTTACGTTAAAGCAAAAAAATTTTATTTGAATTTGTTGTTGTTGTTTACAATTATGTCTTTTTTCTATATTTTTCAGTCATATTTTCAGCTGCTCTTTTTTCACATGATGGTGGCTTTAAGCTTTTCTTGGATTTACAAACAATTTACAAATGGAGTATAAAATAAAAACAAGAGCAAAATGTATGCGTGTATGTATGTATGTTTATAAAACTCCACAGAATGAAATCTGTTAGAATACACTTAAGTTAATCATAACATGACAGACAAAAAACTTCATAAAATAAGAGAAAAAACTTAATATTTTGTTTTACTTTAGTGGACTTTAGTATAAAAAAAATGTTAAAATTATAAATTGATTTCTTTGTATTTATATTGAAGATGCGAATAATTTCCGGAAATTCCCCAAACTTGTCAGCACCCTACTGTTTTCTTTAGGATTATTTGGAGAAGCAGGCTCGAAAAATTCCTTGAACTTAAGGCCAACATTGTTGCAGAAATTCGAACGATTCAGCCATATATTTTGGAAGACGTTATGGAAAATGCTCTAAAACAAGCCCGATATTGCGAAGCTAAAAACGAGGGCCATTTAAGTAATTTTCCAATATTAATTCTTAATGTACAAAAATTTCTATGTTATACATTTTATAATCCGAAAAAAAATTAACGAAAAAGTTTTTAAAGTTTTTGAACCGTGTGTTTCACCGTGTATACAACACATGTTTGTATACAAAATACGTGCATATATACATAAGTACATACATATGTATGACCTCTGTAGTTTTTTAATAAAATCCATAGATTTTTTTATAGTATAAACATGGTAAAGGTATAGAAACACACACAAGCATATTTAAGCCAACCGTTTTAAAGACAGTCATCGTAACAGCCAATTTACTTGCTTTTCAGGGTCGGCACAATTTACAAATAATTTTCTATTTTCTTTATATGTATCAAGGCATATTTATTCATCAGGTACTCTTGATTCGCCAGCTGATTATTTTTTTCAACACTTGTTTTAAATTTCAGCTGTCAAAATGCATAAATAAAAAACAATTTTCTCTCTTTTCTAATTTATTTCAAATGTCAAACTTCATATATAAAAAATATAAACAAAAAATTCTCTCTGAACTGCAATTACCTGATGAATAAATATGCCTTGATATGTATATGGTATTCATAAAAAAAGCACAATATATCAGAAAATTAAAAACTGAGTATGCAGTTTTACTATATTTTGTCTGCAGATTAATAGCCGTATTAAATTGTTCATGCCTACAGAATAATAATAATGTTAGGTTAGGTTAGGTTAGGTTGAAAAGGAGGGGTATAAAAGCCCAAACCCATGACAGGTATGCACTTATGCCCAGTTGGCAAGTTGTGCGCTCCATATGGAAAACGGAATTCCCAAACAAAAACCATAAACATAATTTCCCATAAATGACGGACTAGTCCAAGAACTCAGTCCCCTCAATGTAACGCCTTATGGATCTCCAGTTCGAGTTCCCCAGGTATTCTAAGTTCGGCATAGTATCCACTGTAAAGTTTTCGCGCCTAATATGCCCAAACGCAGGACAATGACAGAGGTAGTGTACCAAAGTCTCATCCTCTTCCTCGCATGCTCTACATGTTGTCTCCTCAGATAATCTCATGCGAGCTATATGAGTTCTCAACTCCGTATGTAATAATAATGTTACACGGAGAAATAATTTAAAAGAGTCGAGTTTTAATGACCCTTTATTAAAACTGCCGGGATTTTGAAAATTTTAAATTTATTTAGACATACATACGTATCTGCATTCATCCAGGTACATACATATGTTTGTATGCATGCTCAACTACGAGCATTGAATATATTTGTACACATTACACATAAAAAAAAAGGACATCCGAGAAATCTAGTGAATGCATGGATACCCTTCAGACAATTTCTACCCAAAAATAAACTCAAAAGTAACAAAATTTCGGAAAATTATTATTAAAAGTTATAATTTTCTTATTCAAATATTCTATTATAGTGTATAAGTGACTAATAAGTGACATTTTCGATAATTTAATTAACAATAAATTTAACAAAGAGAAGATTACAAATGAAAATTAATGTTATTTGTTTTTGTAAAATTTAGCACTGTTACTATTACAGTCGAAGTAGTGATTTTTCAATCACTACTATCGAAAATAAAGCTTCCATTTGTTGGGAGGGTGTATATAAGTATAAAGTGTAGAGCAGTGCAGTAGTGAATACAAGCTCTCCTGATGCTTGACTAAACACAAATAACACGTAACGCCTGCAGCAAAATGGTCATCATGTTATTTTGAAAACTGCACTGAACTCTGGCATACATTCATACATTCATAAAATCTTTAGATAGCCATATATCGACACAGTCATACATGCAGGAACGTTTGAGTATTTTACTGCGATTTAAAAAATGCATACATATGACCAGAAATTTTTAAAAAAGAGTCGGAATTAGAAAACAACAACAATATGAAATACATAAGTAATTTCTATTTTTTTTTTTTTTTTAGATTTTAGCACAAATATTTGTTTATTTAGAATAAAACACACATTCATACATATAAACAGTGGGGCTACAGCACAAATATCACTTTTGTTTATTAAAACTAATTCTTTTTAACAATATTATTTGTTTCTTGCTTCAATCATACGTTCGATTACAATGTAAGCAGTTGTTGTCAGAATTTATTTCAATTGTGGTCCGTTTTTAACAGTATATTAGTATTTAGCCAGACAATAAGATCGCTATACCGGGCCATGTGTTATTTTTAGTTTTTAACATTTTTAAATTCGAACTTCTTTTAAATTTTATAACAATGCTTATTAAATTCCAACATAAGTTCATATAATAATTAAAATAAATTTTATTTTTTAAAATAACACAAATATTAACAAAAAAAGTGAAAATAAAAAAGAAAGAATAATTATAACAGAAAAAAGCTTTAGTAGTAAATTTCGATCCCACTCACCTATGGTATGAAATATGATTATTTAATTATATTTCTTTACAGGTTGAGAGCTAAATAGGTGATATTTACAACCAACACTAAAATGTCATCAAAGAGTGCTGATGATGCTACTGTAGCTGGTTTCAAATCTGCATTCCACTTGGTTGGTGTCGGTAAAAATTTTCTCAGTATATTCCTTCATTATTACAAATAAAATTTAATTAAAAAACAATTTAAAAATTATATGAACTTGAAAGCCAGTATTAGAATCTAATGAAAATTAGCTATATTCGCAAGGTGAACTAACATGTCATATTGTTATAATATTCTAGGATTTTTCAATAGTTTAAAGATACCTGAGGCAATCGGCACCTTGTAAATACAGTAAACGTAATACAATTTTAAAAAAGTTTGAATAAAAAAAATTAAAAAAACTTAAATTTTGTAACAAAAAAAATATATATTGTTACAGATTTATTTTTAAATAGCTTAATTTACATTATAATTTATTTTAGTTGTAGTAGTTTGTATTAGTTTATTTCGCTGATTGTTCAAACATGATGTGAGTTATTATGTGCAGCATACTTTAAGGCACTTTCATTATTCCTGCATATTACTTAATGTCTTAATTTAAATGTAACGGTTTATGAATCTACTAGTGTGTACATACGAGAACTTTGTCGAATGTTACCGAATGTTACCACTATGTTACTATAAATAGCCGAACAACACAGCTAACTTGATCAGTATAACAGTAGAGCTTGTAAAGCGCATATCAAAGTGAGTTTGATAATAAAAGTGTATAATAATAAGTGATATAAAAACAATATGTGAGTGTATTTAAGTAAATAAAGTGCTCTTAATTTTATAACTAATTTCAACTGTTTTGATTGCAATAAAAGAACTCAAAGTTTATTTAAAGGAAATAAGCCAACCTTTATAAAAGGTATAAACGTAACAATATTTTTATAAAACTTAAAAAAAAAAGATTTTTTTACAACCACTGTTTTTCCCACAGTCATATACCATAACGTTCATAACTAGATATGCAAGTATTTTTGTTAAATTGTTGCAATATTTCTATTTAACTATTTTCTATTTTCTTTTTCAATGAAAACTACAAACATAATATATAGATTTTAGAAATGTTATATGACACAATACAATAAATCATGGTGTGATTACATAAGGTGATAGCGTAAAGGAGAGCGATTTTCGGCTCTGTTTTGTTTATGTATGAAGTTTGACACTTTCCAGAGTTGAAATAATTTTTTTAATATTTAGTTTGACATACTCCAGAACACAAAAAAATTGTCAGCTGGGCTGGCACCGCCACCTGCAATAAATGACAAAATATTAAAATGTGAAAAGAGTGTGAGCAACTAAAATAATTATTTTAATTTATATTTATTTATTTCATGTTATTTAATAATTTGCATTGCTGTCAAAGAAAAAAAATAAGAATTATTAAAACTAATATTCAAATTTTTAAACAGGCTTGAGTTCAATTTTTAAACATTTATATTTCAACAAAGAATTGTTTAATAATGTGATAATGAAAGAATAATCAGGAAATATTAAAAGTTCGACGATAAATAAAAATGAAAAATTAATAAGAATCACCTAAAAACTATTTCTTTATATATTTTCAATCATTACTTTAATTTGAAACAAAATAAGTAATTGTTTGTTCAATAAACACGAAAAAAATAGTTTGTGTTATAATTCTCTCATAAAAAAAATTTTAAGAGTTACCTAACATGAAATTCTTATGAATTGTTCGCTGTTTTCTGGTAAAATTATTATTTTTTCTTCATATTATATAAGTAAATAAAATTCTCATATGATTGTTTTACTATTACAATAATATTCTTCAGTTAATTAATAAAAAAAAACTAAATATAAGCAGACAAAACTGTTACTTAATTAAACGGGAAACTTGATTATCCAGAATGCTTTCGGTCTACTACAATTTATCGAGGTTTTACTGTACTTGATTATCCAGAATGCTTTCGGTCTACTACAATTTATCGAGGTTTTACTGTACTTTATTTATATGCTTTGAACTTTTTTTTAAATAAAACAAACTCTTTAAACTACATTAATGATTTTTTTATAAATACATTTAAAACTAAAAATTAACTAGAACTAATTCGTAAAACCGGATATTATATTGATTTTTAATCATGTGCAATCACAACAGTAAAATTTAAAAAAGCGTTAAAATTAAAGATAATTGTTCTATATATATATATATACATAAGTTTTTTACTATGAAAGCCTTATCAACACTAAAATTTTTTATTATGGCAACATTGTAATAAAACAGCTGTCAGTTACTAGCATTTAGGTTTCTTATATATCAAGTTTGTGCTAGTGACATGGAAAAACGAAATTGGTAAAGAATCAAAGAGCAAAAATACTAAAAGAATAATTTTAGTAGTGTTATTTGACTTATTTACATAACTACCATTTTTAATAAGATTACAAATTTGTAAATTTCCAATCAATACAGGCAGCAAAAACATAATATATAAAAAAAATTATAGAAATTCTAAACTGAGAAGTGCATTCATAAATATATTGTAAAAAATTTAATCTGCAAAATCACAAACGTTGAAAAAAAGAAAGTTTATTGAAAAATCTGTCACAACTTAAGAGCAGAAACAACAAAAAAGAGTTTTTATAGCAAAAAGAAAACGTCAGAGAGAACAGAAAAAAATCAAATTGAAAACAAAGCAATTGGAAGAAATTGATGAAATAAAAAAAGAAGTGGTAAAACAAGATCTGTTTCGGCAGATTAGAAAATAAGAATTCCAAATTTGTTTCTAATTTAAACGCAAAGAACTTAAAAAAGAAGATCATAGAACGAAGATTTAAATTCTTTAATAAACTTTAAACCAAGTGTGAAAATGGTTTGTTAATTTGTCTACGTTCAAAGCAAATACGAAAACTTTAAAAGGAAAAACGTCAAATAAAGGGCCACCACAGCAGACAAAAGATTGGCTGGCTGTCGAACTGACTGGCAACAATTTTGTAAACGTAGCGTAGTAAAGAAATCGTTTAAAAAAATACATATAACACAAATTCATTTTTTGTTAACGTGTGTATGTATGTTGTGGCTGGTGTGAATGCAGCAAGTTGCGAAACAACAGCTAACGAAGAAGAAGCACAAGAAACACAATAAACCTATACACTATATAGAAGATAGAGAAACTGCTCCAGTTTAAATCTCCATTATTGACTTGTTGGCTGGCGATCAATAAATATTAGTTTTTATAGTTGTTAATAGTGATTTTTGTGAACAGTTGTAAGCGACGACCAAAAAAGGGATCCACGATCAGTTTACCAAATTTCACACACCTCATTTTCTTTGCCGTTTTTTTTGGCTGCTTGGCTAAACCAATTTACATACCATTTCCCCAAGTGTGTGTGTGGTATTTGTATATGCCAAGAGCTAGAGCTACTAACATTTGTGTTGTAGCTGCTGCTGCTTAAATAGCTGATGTTTACGGAAATAGAAGTAAACATTGCAGATCACTGTTAATCAATTAAGCGAGTAGTGTCTTGTTTTGTTTTTTCGTATCTGTAAAACTCATTAAAGGCGGAAGAGGAAAACGTAGCGTAGTGTGAGCCACAAAGTAAATAATTGCAACAAGTGCCGGGGCAGTTCGACACAGTGCCACCGCTTCCAACAACTGCCCACTGTCACTTCTAACAGCACAACCACTATGTCGTGGACAGAGGTAAGTTTGATTTAACATTGCTTATTTATCAGTCGATCTTTTAGCTGCAATTCTGAATTATTTTTATTATATACAAAAAATTTTTGCCGATAAGGGCTCCAAAACACTCCACCACCTCGACAAAAAAATGAGATCATCAATTGCTATTTGTTTTTTATTTTATTTTTTGTACTTTATCTCATTTTTTTACTTTTTAACCACATTCTTGTGAATTTAATTTTTATTTTATAAACGTTTTACCAACCAATACTTATTTAACTTCTTGGGGCTGCCAAGTTATAGGAAATTTATAAATTTATAGGGGAAAATCAGGGATTGTAAAAATGTTCTTAAATTTTAAAGCGAGACCCATAAAGTTGTATAATATTTAATTACTAAAATGTGTTTAGCTTTAACATTAACACATTAGAGTTTTATTTAAATGTTATTATAGTAATGTTTAAATTTTCTTAAAAACTTACTTTTGTATTGATATTAATTTGCACCCTTAAATACAATAGAGAATTGAATTTGAATATTAAAGGAAATTCAACAAATTAATAAAAAAAGCGTATTAGTTAAATAATATAATATTAACAAGAAAATAAAATTATATTCTTTATATTAAAAGAATTATGTTCTAAACCTTTCGTCCACAGCAAAAGGTGGACCCTGAGCTAATCTTTACAAAGCAGGAACGTATTGGCAAAGGATCTTTTGGTGAAGTTTTCAAAGGCATTGATAATCGTACACAACAGGTTCGATTTTAAAAGGATGTTTTTAAAATGTATGACTTAAATTAAAATTTGATATCTCGCATAGGTGGTAGCCATAAAAATAATTGACCTGGAAGAAGCTGAAGATGAAATCGAAGACATACAACAGGAAATTATGGTCTTATCGCAGTGCGATTCGCCCTTTGTTACTAAATACTATGGCTCTTTCCTTAAAGGAACTAAACTATGGATTATTATGGAATATTTGGGCGGTGGCTCGGCACTGGATCTAATGAAAGCTGGTTCTTTTGAAGAAATGCATATTGCGATTATATTGCGTGAAGTACTCAAGGGCCTTGACTATTTGCATTCGGAAAGGAAACTACATCGTGATATCAAGGCAGCCAATGTATTGCTCAGTGAAATGGGTGATGTTAAACTGGCCGACTTTGGTGTTGCCGGTCAGTTGACAAATACCACTTCGAAGCGTAATACTTTTGTGGGTACACCATTTTGGATGGCGCCTGAGGTAATTAAACAATCCATGTATGACTCGAAGGCTGATATATGGTCGCTAGGTATAACGGCCATAGAATTGGCTAAGGGTGAACCTCCCAACTCGGAATTGCATCCCATGCGTGTCTTATTTCTCATACCCAAAAATAATCCGCCACAATTGACGGGAAACTATACGAAATCCTTCAAAGATTTTGTTGAAGCGTGCCTTAACAAGGATCCCGAGAATGTAAGAAAAAATTTGAAATCAAAATTGGACCAAAAATATAATAATAAATATTATTGTTCTCTATTACAGCGCCCCACTGCAAAAGAATTACTCAAGTATCCTTTTATTAAAAAAGCCAAGAAAAATTCGTACCTTATTGACTTGATTGATCGATACAAAAAATGGAAACAACAAAAAGGCGATGAAAGTGAAACAGAATCTGAAAATTCCGATTCGTAAGTTTAACTGGAAAAAAAACAAAACATAATGTATTTAAAATATTTTATTATCACTATTAGGGATGATTCCAAGCCGGGCTGCAATACCGACGAACCGTGGATAATGACCGTCAAAGGGTTACATGTAAATAATGATGCACATAAAATGAGCTCCAACCACTTCAATAGGCTCGAAGAGCAGGAACTTAAGATGGATAAACTGGCTCAAGGAGTGGCAGATACATTGACGCCTGCTTCTCTGCTAAGCAGTAGCAGCAGTAACAAACACCAGCAATGCAGTAGCACTTTATTGAATTCACAGAAACGAGACAACGGCCTTACGACCCATATTGCAACCTCAACCACATCATCTTCGTCATCAGCATCTGCAGCCTCTTCCTCTACACAGATGGTGCCATCTTCCGTCACAACTGTCACGTCCTCAAATACTTCCGCCTCTTCCTCGGCTAATACACGAGAATCTAATCACCATCATCAACAGCAACAACATTCTGCTCACCAATTATCCCCCTCCTCCCAACAACAGCAACATCAGTTGACGCAAAAACATGCGCATACATCTTCGGCTGGCAATTTAGAAAGTTCTTCAAAACTCGGCGGTATAGGCGCTATGCAAAGTAGTTCGTCTAGCACGAACTACAAGGAGCAACAAAAGGTTAATCTTAGGCCTACACGTACCGCATCTATGGATGCCGAGATCGAAAGACGTTCATCGGTAATGCTTTTTCTTAAATTTCCTAACCATTTACGATTATAGTATTTATCACAAAAACATAACTAAATAACACACTAAATAACAATTTTACATATAAACATTTATATATTTATATTGTTTGTTTTGTGCATTAGCGTAACTAGACCATTGTGGGGAGTGCAATTTTCTCCAAACCACTCCCTACCTCCAGAATTAGAAAAAAAAACTATTTTAAGATTTTGCCACACCAAAAAAAAATTTCTAGCTACGCCAATGGTTTTGCGATAAAAACAACTAATCCAAAAGCAGTAGATAATTTATTAGTGTTAAGAAACAAAAGGTGGGGGATAAGAAAACATTTCGAATAATTTTATTATCAGACGAATCAAAGTGTTGTCAATTTTTTTTACCTTTTTGTATGTGATTTACAATTGACAATCATGACTTAATTTTAAAATGGTATGACTTTTGAGTGAGTAAAATAAACTTTATATTTTTATATACAGCCAAACTAAGGCCTAAAATTGTATTTTTGGCAGAAATTTTAGTTTGAATAAATTAATTAATAAACAATTTAAGATTTTCCTACTCTTTAGCCTTCGAATCTATATATTCTTATTTTTAAGATTATTTTGTTGTTGTCACAATTTTAAACAGCAACAAAACAGTTATAATTCAGTTTAACTTCAGAATAATTTAAGGTCTAGTTCATATTTAACAGCTCATTTTTTTACTCTAGTTCAATTCTGGTCCATTATGTTTTGAGTTCGTCTCTTAATACATATTTTGTTTAGAATGCAAACGGCATTTAATTATGTTTATCTAAAAATTTAAAACTCTTTTTTTTAATTAAAAATTTAACGAAAATAAAACACTGAATATCTGTTTATTTGACTTCCCATGCAGTTACAATTGTTGGATCGTAGCAAATGTGACGACGATAATGATAGATGTCTGCGGCGCAGTACTATGGCAGCTTCACATTCTTCAGTTGCTGTGTCCTCATCATCGGGTATTGGAGGCAGCGGTCATATGTTGTCAACAAGCAGCAGTATGGGCAATGTTTACAACGGCAATACACATGCCAACAGAGACTTTAGCAATCATGAGTCTCTAACAAATGCTGCCCTTTCCCCCACTTCGTCCAATGCCAATCATAAAAGTATGGGTAGTGGTGCCGGAGGCAGCAGCAGCGGGATGGGTAATCGTATAATTACAACTAATAGTCCATGTCTCAATAACTTTTTGTTTCCCATACTTTCTGATGTAAGAGTTATATTGTTAATAAATTTAGGAACAAAATTTTTAACATTTTTAAAATTAATTATTAGATACAACGTAAATATAGCAGTAGTTCCAGTAAGAATATGAACGTTTTGGATATAGCTGATTTAAAATCTGTATTTGAATTGGCCGAACGTAGTCGTCCTGGCGTCAGTGATTTGTTTCTCAAAGAAATTATACACAAACTAGTACCAGGTTATTCGGAAACACGTATTAATAATATTATGGATAGAGCAATTAGGTGAGGACATACAGTTTTTGTTTAGTTTTAATTATTGGCTTTTTTAACATTTATTTTGTATGTAAGTTTTAATTAATTTGTTTTTATTCAACTTATTTATATTCAACTGTATCTTTAATAACTTTAATTTAAATTCTTTATCTCTTTTATTTTTCTTTTAGAAACAAGAAGTAAATTTTAAAGGCCTCAACGTTTCAAAGCTCTGGGTTTGTTGTGGATTTTATGTTATTCTTTCTTTACGGTTAATTTTTTTTTTTCTTAAATATTTTACAACTAAAATATTACTTTTTTCTGTTAGTTTTCCACACTAATTTTATGTTAAATTAAATATTAAAAAAAAACTTTCCTATCACTTTCGCAATTTCCGTTTTGTAAAAAATTTAAAATGCAAATGAAATTATTTATTAGAACGCAAAAGTAAACAATCCAAACTTAAATAAAAATAATAATGTGCAAAATGTTTCAACTTAAAAATCCTGCGAACTAACATACATACAGACATACGTATAACAAACCACTTTTAAAATATATTTATTACAATAACAAAACAAAGAATCATATTACAGTAAATTGATATAAATAATGAAACTTGATCATTCTTAGCTTAGAATCGATCAGTTTTATTTCTTAGTTTGGAAATGATTTGTATTGTAGCTAAATAGTATAGAATTAAATAAAAAAAATATTACAGAAATCAAACTATTCTATCTATATCCATACAAAAAAAACACACACACATACACACATGCATAAACAATGTTACTAGACTTAGACAAAAAATTAATATAAATACATAAAAATTAAATCATGAAACAATAAAAATAAATAAATAAATATACCTATACATACATACAAATATATTAATTTATTATCGATATTTTTTTCTCTATATTATTAATCTGACTATAACGATACTTCTTGAAAAAAAAACCTGTTAAGCTATACCTTGTTACAGGAATCCAAAAGCATCATGCGTTGATGTTTTTATTATTAGTAGTATTCACCAGCCTTTTATAAATGTCTATGTGTCCAGTAATAAGATTTTTCCTCAATCATTTAATAGTAGTAAAAGATTTGATCGCAATAACTAGCAGTTAAGAAAAAATATTTTTTTAAAAAAACTTGATATTTGTAGAATATCCTGTGGGTCATGAATTTTAATTCATTCATTCCGTTAGTGCGATATCGTTCTGTTATTGTCATATCAATTCACAGGCCCTAACTTAAATAATTGTAACTTTACAGAAGTTAAAAACGTAGAAGAAACTTTTATTATGTTACTTTTGTAAAATTGATGAAAAACTTAATTTCGTAAAAAAACACGAGTTAGGACCTTTCTACTTATGACTTTCGATATAAATTTTTTCTAATAAAAGCCAACACAAAATAAAATAGTCTAAAAAACACATTTTCTTTATTTTATATATATTGTTAAAATGTTTTGTACCAAATATGGTAGGTAGTTCATTACATGTAGAATACCTGCAAACTTAAACTAGTAGTCTTTCAATTTCCTGTTGGATAGAAGTAATCTGAGACTTTAATTGGGAGCCTTCATTGGTAGTCACCGAGCAGGCAACTATAGGACGCGATACACCACAGGCACGTCCCAATGCCTGCTTGGAACGTACAAATATGTAGGGAACGTTTTTATCTTCGCATAACAAAGGCAAATGCAAAAGGATTTCAATAGGTTCAGTATCAGCGGCCATAACAATAATGTCGGCCAATCCACGATTTAAGGTTTTTGTAGCTTCATTGGCACCTTTGCGCAGTTGACTATAGTTCAAGGCTTGCTGCAAAAGATTCATGATTTTGGTGGTCAATTGGGCATCGGCTAAGGGAAATGCTTTAGAATTAACTTCTTCACTCTGTTAAAAGAAATGTTTTATTAAATTGCATAGAAAACAAAAACACAATTACAAACTTACCATATCGGTAATTAAGTTTTTCTGACTTTTAAAATTCGTTTCTTATCAAAATAAACTTTAGAAAAACCTCTCGGCTGGTTGCTTCACTGAGGAAATTTTGGAAACCTTGTAAATAAACGTTTAAGCGTTTAGCAATAGAACTGAAACCAATCGCACGTGTTTGTTTCCCTCGACTTGACAGCATTTTTATAGATATATAAGAGAGCTAGTGTTTATGGAATAGCAATATTATTTTAGTAACAGGGTGACACAATTTCTTAAACCGGATTGTATTATATTCACAGTAGGCTTTATGTTATAGTATTACCACCACCTAATATTAAATTTGTCTGAACAAATGAACTGTACACTTAATTATCCGAAATCTCTACGCAGAAATATTTGTTGCCGCAACTGTTAAATTTGATTACGTCCATACGTTGAGACCCCGTAAATAAACAGAATGGCAAGAAACAACAAGTTTTCTATATAAACTGAAATATGCCCCAATTTCCATGAAATGACATCAATTTGTGTAACTATTTTTTCCTTCGATCAAGACGATTTTGTATAAAAAAGACAGATAGTTCAAGAAAAAGTTATCCGTTAAAGAATTTTGATTGCAATAAAAATCCAGGTTTTAACAATCCCACCCCGAAAATGTTGTTTACACGAAAGGATTTCGTGCTATTATTTAAACTTTATATATATAATACTGATTCTGAGAGCAACGTTTCCAAACAGTTTGAAAATTATAAAATTATCTCCATATCTAAGTGCAAAATTACAGTAATGTTGAAAATTATCGTCTTGTTTATATTTTGTCAATCTTTCAGTCTGAGGAATGTTGCATTCCGGTAGTCTAAAAGATGTATGAACTCTCTGTTGTCTGATTAATTATATGTAAAACATAATATAAAAATTATTTAATGAGAAAAAAATTGTTTTAACAATTCTTGATTGTATTTTATAATCGGTTACAAGCTTCTACTTACATATATATATATATCAAAAAAAAATTGTTTAATAATTTTTATATATAAAAATATAATTATTTTTTCCTTCGATCAAGACGATTTTGTATAAAAAAGACAGATAGTTCAAGAAAAAGTTATCCGTTAAAGAATTTTAATTGCAATAAAAATACAGGTTTTAACAATCCCACCCCGAAAATGTTGTTTACACGAAAGGATTTCGTGATATTATATAAACTTTATATATATAATACTGATTCTGAGAGCAACGTTTCCAAACAGTTTGAAAATTATAAAATTATCTCCATATCTAAGGGCAAAATTACAGTAATGTTGAAAATTATCGTCTTGTTTATATTTTGTCAATCTTTCAGTCTGAGGAATGTTGCATTCCGGTAGTCTAAAAGATGTATGAACTCTCTGTTGTCTGATTAATTATATGTAAAACATAATATAAAAATTATTTAATGAGAAAAAAATTGTTTTAACAATTCTTGATTGTATTTTATAATCGGTTACAAGCTTCTACTTACATATATATATATCAAAAATAAAATTTTTAATTATTTTTAAATATAAAAATATAATATAAATATTTTTCTGTGAAAAATAATATTTAATATTTTTTTATATAAAAATATAATAATTATTATATATAAAAATATAATCTAATAATTTTTATATATAAAAATTAAAATAAATAGTAATTAAATATAAAAATATTATTAAATAATTTTTAAATAAAAAAAAAAGAATAAAACATATAATTAATGACAAGAAAATTGCATAAAAACCATATAACCAAACTAACCAAATTTATGATTACAAGTGGTACATGTACATAGATAAAAAATGGTAATCAACACATCAGAGGAAGCAAAAAAGATACAAAAAGGATTATTTATAAGAAGCCAAAACCGAATTATTTAATTTAGGTTCAAAATAGAGTAATATTTTCTGACTGATTCCGATAAAGTTTTTTCCTAAATTAGTCAACAATAACACCGTATGTCTTTAAAGTTTTCGATAACCTGTTATAAGTGCGCGCACTCTCACACAAAATGATAACTCCAAAAATATAGTCATTCTTAGAATGATCAACTGCGTTTTTTATTATATCTCCTGAAAAACTTCACTTGCATAACTTAAAGAAGTGCAAAATATTTCTAAGTGAAAGTCCTAAGTACTTTAAAATAAACGATAATATATAAATAAAAATTTAATTAAACACTTTTTACACAAAACAAGAACCATTAAAAAACTTCATAAAATCATTATATTTATCTTATTTTCTATTTGATCCCTTATATATATATTAAGTAAATCTTTGCTTTGCATTACATTTAAAAGTAAAATATTAAAATATTTTTAATTCATATAAAGGATTATAGGATATTGAAAAAACATCCCCTATAATAAAACAATAAGACGCCGCTACTACTTTTTTAAAAACGCCGCCAAATATTTTCTACCAGCTTAGTTCTCTAGAAGAGAACTTTTATCGTTTTTCTTTTCAGTTTTCTGTCTGTATTCCGAAGTTTGACATGTCGTAACGGGTTCGCGGATTTGTAAAGTGTAATTTTTTCCAACTAAGAATTTAAATAGAAAAATTAGATTTGTGTAGTAGAAAATATAATTAATATCAATTATAAAACCAATTAAAGGTTTTAAGTTGCAAAAAAATTTGTCTAGCATCATTTTTATATAAAAAACACAGTGAAATCTAACAAGTTTAATTAAAATAAGCAAGAAAAAGTAAAGAAGGTTCGTAACAAATTGGAATATTTTTGCTCTAATTGGATTTAAATGGAATTTTTCTTATACAAACAAATACAATCCGAAAAAGAACTAACAGTGACAAAAAAATCGATTATTCAATATTTAACACAAATTTTAAAAATAAAACTATAAAACTTGACAGCCATAAAATTAAAGTTTTTCATAAATAAAAAAGAAAACCCACTATACAGATTTAAAAAAAAAAGAATCGAGGCTAAATTAGTTGAAAAATGTGTACATAGCGAAAATATAACAATGAACAAAAAAATTTAATCAGCACATACACACACATCTATACAAAGTTCCTTCACGCAGTCATTCGTTTAGAAAAAATCGTAATAAAACGAGTACGAATAATACGAAAGAAAAAGCAACAGCCACAAAGTAGTAAAATAAAGAAAAAACGTATTACCTGCTAAACAAGTGTATAAAAAATACTAGTAAACATATAGAAAAAGAAAAACAAATGCATACATACGTACTCCCAAACAAGTGTTTTAAAAGGAAAAGTCTGAAAAAATATTAAAAAAACATCTATAATGAATTTTCGTCCAGTATTACGAAAAAAAAAATAAATAATTAATTACAAAAAAATTATAGAAATTAAATATTGTCCTTTTTTAAGTATTTTGATCAGGGATGGCAAAGTTGGCAAACTAGAAATTCAATTGTACACTGCCTTATTTCCTTATAAGCATAGGTATCTGAAATTTAAAAAATATTGCTACCTACCAAAGTTTTTTAAAAAGTCAGTTCTGCTTATCTCTAGACTATTTACCTATAATTTTTTATTTATTCTGATTAATAAATTCTTAAAGTAAATAATTCAAAAAAGTTATAGCTGCAAAGGCTATATAGGCTTGAGAATTGTAGGCTCAAAGTCTACTTTATTTTATCAAAGTAAATAGGTATTTTAATCTATATTTTTTTATTTAATGTAATATTAATATTAAATGTACCTATACTAAATAAATGTGTATATGTACATATATATTAACAAATGTAGGTCTACCCACCAATTTTTTAATTAATTTCTTTTTAATCGAACTCTTATGGGACAACCGTTACACGATTTTTATTACTTTAGAGAACAAGGAAAAAATTGAATAAAATTTAAAAGAATGTTATGAGATAGATCTTTTTTATTTCGCTATACCTATGTCCGTTATTTTCAGTCATAGCTCACTTAGCTCTAAAAACTCAATTTCGTTAAAAACCCAGATAAGCCCTTTTTATATTAAGCCATCGATATGAAATATTAACATGGACGTCTAAAATTTATTTTAAAAAATTGGATGAAGGGTACAATGTATTTGAATCTATCATTTCTTAGTTATTCATGATTTTTCGAAAAAATTAGTAAATAAAACAGTAGTTTTCTGGTCTGCTGTTATATACCTACATAACTTAGTAAAACAATACCGGTAGAAGGAAACGAGACTGACAAATACAAAAATATTTAAAAACATTATTGTTGTTATTAGAGCGAAAAAATTTTTAAAAATTAAAATATCTATACGGTAAATGTATAATAAATACGTTATAATATTTAATAGCAAATTTTTTATTGAAAAAAAAATAAAAAAAAATGTATTTAATACTATAAAGCCAACATAGAAACATTTAAAAAATTATACATAATGCTATTGAATTTTTTAATTTTCAATTATTTAACAGTCGAATTTATTAAAAATAATAGGTATTTTATTTTTAACTTAAATTAATTTAAGGGCCAATTCGTTTTACCGAAAACATACAAATTTATCAATTTTTGCATAATTTATAATGTTAAATTATTTTCCCCTGCATGTGGCATCACCAAAACACCAGCTATAATTATTGAATCTTTTGTGTTTGTAGGTGTGCATAATAAATAAACACATTCTGTAACAAAAAAAAAAAACGAAATGAGAAACAATTACATTTAAATGACTTTTCTTAAAACACACAAAACAAAAAGATAATAATAATAATAGAATTGTTTTTTTCTCTTTTTTTCATTTCGTATTTCTCATTGCAGTTAAAAAGAAAATTAAATAAATTGCAGATTAAATAAGCTAAAAAGTGATTAGAAAATTAAAAAAAATTACAATAATAAAAAGTTTAAAAAAAATCTTCCTTAAAAACAAACAAGAATAATTATCTACATTATTTCATTATTAACAGAAAAAAAAACTAAATAAACAGCGTTATTGCACAAGACGCTGTTAAAAAAAAATAGAAAAACAATTTTATTTCAACGGGTTTGTTTGAAAAACTTCCAAAATTGCGAAACATATTTTGAGCTTTTTAAAAAAGAAAAAAACTCCTAACAACTCTAGTGCAGCGAGTGAGGACATCAAGAGCACACAGCAGCAGGAGTCTTCACATTTGGCCAAGCAGCTTGAGCCAAGCAGTCCGGGCGCGTCGTCTAGCAAGTCGTCGCCATCGCTGACGGCGAATAAATTGGACTCTGCAACTGCTAGGCCACAGGCTTCAACGTCCACTTCACCATCGCAGTCTACGTCCTCGTTGCTGCATCCTGTTGCTGGAGCACAACAAAAAGCCACCAAAATAACTCCACCTACAGGACAACACTCGTCCTCGACTACGTCAACTACCGTGCAGGCAACTGCCGGCGATAGTTCAGACGCTCAAGTGTCTACCACAGCAACCTTTCGCCTCTCAGCGCTCACCGGTACCATCTCGAAAATGGGCAATAACGCCACCACATCCAACAAGAAGGTTGATGCTGCGGAAACTGTCAAAGAGTTTCTCGAACAGGCCAAAGAGGAGTTTGAGGACAAATGGCGTCGTAATCCCACAAATACCGCCAGTCTCGATGACTTTGAACGTATTAAAACACTGGGTACTGGCTCGTTTGGTCGGGTAATGATTGTGCAACATAAGCCGACAAAAGACTATTATGCTATGAAAATACTCGACAAGCAAAAGGTCGTCAAACTGAAGCAAGTCGAACACACACTGAATGAGAAGCGCATTCTGCAGGCCATTTCATTTCCTTTCCTAGTTTCCCTACGCTATCACTTCAAGGACAACTCCAATCTGTATATGGTGTTGGAGTATGTGCCTGGTGGTGAGATGTTTTCGCATCTGCGCAAGGTGGGCCGTTTCTCTGAGCCCCATTCGCGCTTCTACGCCGCTCAGATTGTTTTAGCCTTCGAGTACTTGCACTATCTCGATTTAATATATCGGGACTTAAAGCCAGAAAATCTGTTGATCGATTCACAGGGCTACCTCAAGGTAACTGATTTTGGTTTTGCCAAACGTGTTAAGGGTCGTACCTGGACTCTGTGCGGCACCCCCGAATACCTCGCCCCTGAGATTATTCTCTCGAAGGGCTACAACAAGGCCGTCGATTGGTGGGCCCTTGGTGTGCTTGTCTACGAAATGGCCGCCGGCTATCCCCCCTTCTTTGCCGATCAACCCATACAGATTTATGAGAAAATCGTTTCGGGTAAAGTGCGCTTCCCTTCACACTTCGGCTCCGACCTTAAGGATCTATTGCGCAACCTGTTGCAGGTCGATTTGACTAAACGTTATGGCAATTTAAAAGCCGGCGTTAACGATATAAAAAATCAGAAATGGTTTGCATCCACAGACTGGATTGCGATCTTCCAGAAGAAAATCGAAGCGCCGTTTGTGCCACGGTGTAAAGGACCCGGCGACACTAGCAATTTCGATGACTACGAGGAAGAGGCGCTGCGGATCTCAAGCACCGAAAAGTGTGCCAAAGAGTTTGCTGAATTCTAATTGTATTCATTTAAGTTTTATTGTTTCTTTATCTATTAATTTAAAAAAAAAAACCAAAACATCGCTCGATACGATTGTTCGGGGTCATTAACTCATTACAACTAGTTGTTCGTTCGCTCGCTCTTTCGACCCGTTGTCAACACCGTCGTCGTAGTTCGTTTGCGTTCGATGCGTTCGTTTCATTTAAAAATGTAAAAATAAAAAATAAACTAAAAACAGAATTAGTGTTTCTAAACAAAAAAACTAAAGCGAAAAATTTGTTTATTTTCTGTTCGATAACTAAAAAACACAAAAAAGAGACATGTTATTGTGAGAATTCAAAACAAAATTCCTAAAAATATGAAAAACATTTCGTATCATAAAAAATAAACTACTAACATAAAACAGGTAGCACTTTAAGCTATAATTTTCATCACAGAGCAGCTTTACTACCCGTACACATAATATCGAAATCGACTTATCCCCTTCATCTCTCAAAGTCATCAAATTCGTCGTTGTCGCCGCCATTAACTTGATCAACATCAAATAACTATATGGTAAGTCTTATTTAAACAATTTTACTCAATTCTATTATAATATTTTATTTATTTATTTATACAATTTTCAATTGCATGACCATAATTAATAAACATACAAAAACAATAACCCTCATTTTTATAATAAAACCATTGTTAGGTGCTAGCTAGTGGGTGCTTACTTATTCTATTCTAATTTTTTTTTTGTTACTACACATTATAAATCAATTATAATTTTATCTAGTATATTTTTTGTTTTCATGTATTTTTATTTCATAATTATTTTTGCCTACTGTCACTTGTGCCTGGTTTAGGGGAAAAGTAATTTCTCAAAGTTTTTAACGCTTTAGTTGTTTTTTTGTTGTGTGTTTTTATTATTTAAGAATTTAACGTCTTATTTTGTTTTATTTTTATTTTTTAGTCGCAATTTTATTTAATTAATTTATGGTGATTGTTCTATTTTGATTAACTTAATTGACAAGTAACATCAAATTCTATTCAATTTGATTAACTTTATTCCGATTAAAACTGTTGTTTTTGTAATTAAAATCAAGATTTATATAAAAACAAAAATCAGAGACTTTCAATTTAAATAGTGAATAATTTGTATTCATCTATTTTAATTATGATTAATTCTATGTGAAGCGTATTTATTAATTGTTTTTTAGTTTTTGATGTTTTGTAAAAATAAATTATTTCGAAAATTGAAATTATTTTAGTTTTAAAAATTCAATGTAATTCTGTAAAATTCTTAACAGTCTTTTGCAAACATTTTTTAGTTGCAATTTTTTAAACAAATTTTATGATTTTCTGCGAATTATCAATTATATATATTTATACGGTTTATAATGGTGTAAATTCAACATACAACTTCTAATCGATTTAAAAAGTAAGTTTTGCTCTTCAATTCTTTTTTTTTACAAATAAGTGTGAATCAATCACGCAACCTTGATTAGCTTAGAGAATACTTTTTGCTTTAAAGTCAACGAGCAAAAAGTTACATACATGCTTGATATAAGAAGGTTAGAAAAAGGGGGAGCTGTAAGCTAAAAAACACCTCTAGCAGCTGCACTCGGATACCTCTCTAGTCCATTGTGCGTTTTTTTTAACAATATAAAAACCGAATGAAGTAGAAAAAAACCTGTAATAGAAATAGTGAATACTAAAGATAAAAGAAAGAAGATAGGAGGAATGAAATAAAACCCGCGATCAACAGCAATTATATACTCTAGTTTGGATTTCGAGAAATCACCTAAATCATTGCGAAATCGCTTACCCATCCATAGAGTTAACTATGTATTTTTTTTCGTATTATAACAACCCTTCTACGATAAAAGTTCCTTCATGTTATATAAGTTGGCCTATTAGGACAATTAAATAAATGCACTGTGTCTTAGATATCCTGAAGCGATTTGCTCGCGTGCCAGGCTGAATCGGGCTTGCCTTAGATGTTGCCTGTCATTATATGAAATTGCTGGTAAGTGTGCGTTCAGGATCCTATTGCATTGGATACCGGCGCTTGGTACAATAGATATTGGTTTTTTACAGGCGCATTCGTTTGACGTCAAATAGTAAATATTAAGAATTTTTTGACTTAAAATTCGCATGTGTCTAAAGCCATGTGCTGTGCAGCAGTATCCTTGTTTCCTAGTAAGTGATCAAAATTCGTAATTTTGACGCAATCTGTTGCAATACGGTGTGCATTCTTTTAGGTCGTTTCTAAACCTAATATTTTTGTGGTCTATTTCAACTTTCTCTTTCTTGTCTCCACTCATCTTCAAAAAATCTGGAGTATCGAGTTCTAGCACTTATCGGACAATGCCCCTTAATAACCACAATAGTTTCATTTAGACATACCCTAACTTAAGCTAGGAGTATATTTGAGTCCTCCAAGTTAACGAAAGTTTCCTAGGGTCTTTGGAAAATATTTTCCTGAACCTTGATTTTCAGTTGGTTTTTTCGTTTATTAAGGAAAGCCTTATTATATAACTTAAAGCTTTTTAAAATTTTTATTTCTAAAGAAATTAACTTTTCTGATGGCTCCTTTATAGACTCAGTGGACTAGCAAAACAGTGCCCTTGACGCCCTTTTGGTTTTTTTTCTGATCCTTTTTTTACACGTCGAATCTGTGACTTTCGCAGTCGCCAGCCTTGCCTGCAGCTAAATAGAAATTCAAATTTTTTGACCTTCAAAAGTATTTTTTTTTGGATTCCAAATAACAAACACACTTGTGTACTATATATTTTTTTATAATATTTTACATTCAGATAATCAGGTTGTTATAAAAAAAATCGCTTTAATCGGTTCATAAACAAGTAAAATATCAAATATAAAATAAGAATTTTAAATAAAAAAAATAAAAATTTAAAATAAAAAAATGAAAATTTCAAATAAAAATTTAAAATAAAAAAATAAAAATTTAAAGTAAAATAATACAAATTAAAAATTAAAATTGTTTATTCCAAAATTTAGTTTTCTGAACCTTAAAAATTTTTTTTGACATACTGGTAGAATTAACATATGCGCAATTCCATGAATATGTCAACCACGACTGTAAAAATAAAAACTCTCAATAAAGCTTTAATGATGAAGAAAACACTCAAATTTTAATATGCGCAGGTGTTTATGGCTTATTAAATTATAATAATAAGTTTTTAATCTGATTATCTCTTGGTAAAATGTCCACCCCATTCCAAAGATAAAAAAACTTCATACGTTTTCATATTATGATAAGCACTTTATAAATGTCTCTCAAACTGCATATTCATTATGGGAAAAAGTTAAAATTTAACTAGTTTTTAGTAGGCTAAGGTGACTGTTAAAACTTAGCACCTAATTTAGAATTTAACTTTTTTCTTTAAATACATACAGTATCGGACAATTTTTCTGTTTTTTTCTGTTTTATGTCACGTACGATATACTCTAATTTTGTTCGATATTTTCTTTTTTGAATAAAGTACCCTTTGAATGGAACATAAAGCTCTAATTTTGTTTCAGTTACTCTTACTTTTGCAAAAATTATTCCACTTTATAGGATTACAAATGTCACGTACGATGACATGGATTTGCCCATATGTGAGTGTCAGTTATAAATTCAATAACGTTGCGATGAAAAAAGATTAAGAATAGTCAAAAGCTACGTTAACAAATTTCGTTTTCAAACTACGAATATCTCTTCATAGTCTAAGAAATAAATAAATATGAATTGTTACCAATATCATATTAAACCCAATTACAAAATAAAATATTTGGTATGATTTAGAACGGGAATAGCACTGCTTATTAATTGTTTCTCCCATATTTATGAATAAATCTATTTAACATTTTTTATTTATTTTTATTTTTTTCTACTATCAATGTCTTTTATTAAAGTGTTTTAGCCTTATTTATGATCCAAGAAATTCAAAAATGTTTATTTTCTTTCCAAACACTCTTAACAACTTGTTGTTATCAGTTAAGAAAAGAAAACAGACTATTTAACTTAATAAACAAATAAATAACTAACTAAATAGCCAAAGTAAACAATAAAATAGAGACAGTGGTTTAAGCTATTTTTTATATTTATTTCTAATAAAATTATTATTAAATGTCGCTTTTAAACGTTAAGAATGTAATTAAAAGCACATAAGATTTAAACATTTATGAGCTGTTTCAGTTATCATTTATTTGTATTAATTTTTATTATTTTTTGTTTTGCTAAAACCACATTTTGAATAACTGGTCTACACTAAACAAATGTTGTTGGGCTTTCAGTTCTACATACAAGTTTTTTGTTTTTTTTTTTAATAATTATTGTTATTGCTTTAGTTGAATAGTTGTTGTAGTTGAATAAATGCGTTTAGAATTTTTTTGTTAATTGCCAAATTCATTTGTTGGCTGATTTTTTGTTTGCTTTTCCAAGTTTGTTTAATTATTATTTTTTATTGTTTGTCTTTTTATACCCTACACTACTAAAGATGTTGAGAATACTTATTTTGAAGTTTGTAATGACAAACAATTATAATATTTCCACATAAATATACAGGTCAACTTGAAGTAATTTTCTTAAGGTACGCAGCAAAATCTTTACTTACCTAGTAAGTTTGCAAGTAATATTGGAGATATATATTGTTTGAGTTGTCGCAAAAATCATGACCCTCGCTTGCATATGAACTTACAAAAATAAATCAAATAAATATGTAGTTACTCAGAAAGCTCAACTATAGCTTGATGTTTTTGTACTATTGCGTTACTAAAAATATAAAAAATCATAATATTGTTTGTACTATAATATTTAAAAAGTTGTTTTTAAGCAAAAAAACTAGTTTACTGTTTAATAGCCGTGCCTTCTTCCCCTTAATTAGCCGAAGATCTAAACTTAATATAAAGAACAAGCTACTTATTTGCACAATGCGTATTTGTTCGATTATGACCTATGGTTGTCAAGTCTGGTCCCAAAAGGCTGCTAAAACTCATACAAAAAAATTGCAAATTATTAAGAACAAAAATTTGAAAATAATACACGCAAACAAAAAACATGGTTGCGGTAATCAGAATTTAATAGCAACATACTATGATTGAATTGTATGATTGTGGTTGCAACATATTATGGTTACCAGTAATCATTATTACGCTTAATTAAAGAATCATGCAATTATCATATGTATGACTACAGTTGAAATCGACAATCTTTGATTTCTTCTGCGGAAAATTCTTCTTCTGTAAGTTACATACACTGATTGTACTTACCTTTTCAAGTTAAATTTTTATATCACTATTTTTTACACATTTTTTTATTTATTTTCAAGTATCTCAAATTTTTTTTTTAAATTTTTTGAATTTTTTTTTTTCAAACTTTTTAAATAATAAAAATTTATCAAGCAAAAAGAACATTAGAAATCAAATTATGATTGAAAAAAATCATAGCTTGATTGCTTTGTTATCATACTGTTGTCTCCCTATTATTTAATGATTATTTGTCATTTTTAATGCTTTTGAATAAAATGTTATTTTTGTCGAATTATTTTTTTTAAATCATACTATTTTCAAACGACAACCATATTTAACTTTTTACGAAAAGTAAACATAAAATGATACAATTGAAACAAATGCATGATTATCGTGACAAAATATATGGTAAAATAAAAAAATTGCTTATTTTCGCCAACGAAATATTGTTATAGAGAATATTATATGACCGTCGTCATCATGTCGTAACCATGGTTTTTCTTTGCGTTTACACAATCCACCCTTTAGATATTCCACTTTTCTTCGACATAAAAACTTTGACTTCAACAATTGACAAGGGAACTGACTCTGTCATTTAATAAAAGTGCAGAACGTCTATAATTTTGAAATAATAAGAATTTATTACTTTACTAATGGATTTTTGTAGCGATAAGGTCGGTCTATCACTTAAAAATATTTTTAATTACTAATACTGAAAAATACTTACTGCTGTATTCATAAAATATATTTTAGGTTTATCAAAGGCCTATTTGACAGATGTTGCACAGAAATTTGTCAAATAAGCCTTCAATAAACCTAAAATAATTGTTATGAATACACCACTTAATCTCTAATAAAAATGTTAAAAATATGCATTGACACTACAGATACAATTTCTTGGGACTACAATTTCCTCTACCGATTTCTGTGAAGATCGGTTCTTTGTTAGTTTCATTTCCTATAAAAGACAAATTAGTTTTATTCAATTAAAGATCTCTATAAGGCTTTGTAATAATGGCTGATTAATTGTACCTTTCGTGTAGGATAATTATTTAAAAAAAACAAAAAATATTACTAAAAATAATTTCATAAAAAATACAAATATTTTAATCAAGTTCGGTGAAAATCGATTTATAGCAGGTTCCATTTACTCACAGACCCACTATAAAGAATTACAACAACTCGCAATTGAAATGCAGCAAAAATAAATTAATATTTTTTAATTACCCAGTGTCAAGTGTAAGACGGTCGGATTTGGCCGACAAAACCGTTCTAAC
Source organism: Phyto melanocephala (assembly GCA_941918925.1). Taxonomy (NCBI): domain Eukaryota; kingdom Metazoa; phylum Arthropoda; class Insecta; order Diptera; family Rhinophoridae; genus Phyto; species Phyto melanocephala. Next base: position 3,120,331 of record OW799236.1, read on the forward strand.
TTGTTTTTGCTTTTTTTGTTGTTGATTTAATTTTTTATTTTATTTTGTTGTTGTTATTGTTTTAACATTTTCTACATCTAAGTTTATTTGAGGGCACTGTTACAAGGTTTTTATTTTGTTTTATTCTTTTTCATGCTGACTTATTTGTCGTTCGGCTTAAATTGGCCAAATCAACAAAACAACAGCTTAAAAAAAATAAAAATTATTAAATTGAAAATAAAGATACACAGAAAAAAAAAATAAATATTAATTTCAATTACGAAATTAATACTATTAATTAAAATTTTATTTGATCATGAAAATGATACTATGAATTAAATGAAAATTAATACTTTTGATTGAAAAAATATTGCGAGAAATATTAATTAAAACAGTATTAAAAAAATATTAATTGAAAATCCAAGAATTTTTTAAAATGATTTTTATTCAAATAATCACTGAAATTTGCGTTTATTTTAAGTAAAGGCATATCCATAAGATATATGCATTGCGGCAACAAACACAACAATTAAAAAACAAAAGCATTTTGCTTTTTTTTATAAAAGTATGCCGGCATATGTTAAACAATGTTTTTAGTTTCTTCTTAAATTTTAATCATTTTTAAAAAACTTTAAACCAAGAACTTTTAATTCATGGTTTTGTATTATTTCAAAAATTTTTAATTAACTAAAACTACGAATTATTGATAGTATATTAAAAATAAAAATAAAAATAAGTTTGACAAATGCAGACAGACTTTTAAAACAAGTTGGTAACGCTGACAAAATGTATTTATATGAAAAAAGTCAACTGATTGGATACGAGCAAGGCATATCCATAAGGTATATGCATCGCGGCAACAAACACAACAATAAAAAACACATGTATTTTGTTTTTGTATATATGCCGGCAAATGTCAAACAATTTTTTTTTATTTTCTTCTCAAATTTGAACAACTTTTAAAAAAATTTATAGCGAAAACTTTTAATTCACGGTTTTGTATTTTTTAACACGCTTTAAACCAACTGAATCTGCGAGTTATTTATTGTACAATAAAATTTAAAAAATAAAGTTTGACAACTGCAGGCATGACTTTTAAAAAAAAGTTGGTAATGCTAAGGCGACTTCATACAGGTGCACTTATCAGCACATGATGATGGGGAAACATAATGTCTAAATTTGTTGAATTCTCCTTTATTCTATTTATTAATGCAGGAGTGGAAGATTAGATTTTGGATTCCGAATTAAACATTTAACTTAATTGTGCTTTTTATGATAATAAATTTACCAAATTTATGTATATTTGTTGTGCTTGCACCATTTATAATGTGCTTCACAAGCACATATCCTTTTTTTAATAAAATTTTATTGATAAAACATACAAAAACAACTTTTCCATCCTTGTTATACAAACTGGCCTTGAAAGAAAAAATCCCCTAAAAATTTGCTTTGTTGTATCAATTCGCCGTTGCATATACCTGTATGAATATGCCTTGGTAACGCTTTTAAAATGCATATAAAAAAAAAACAGTCAGCTGATTGGATACGAGTACCTTATGGATATGCCTTGATTTAAATAAAGTATTTATTGTATCAATAATGTAAATTAATGAACCTGTTTTAAATAAAATAAACCAAAAATAAAATAGAAAAATTTTTTATGTAGTATTTGGATTATATTTTTAACATACAAAAGTACAAAAAGCATAAGAATACATACAACATTAGACATTAAGGAACTGGCGGCATAACCACCCCGTCATATTTTCAAAAATGAAAAAAATGTTGATCACACGAAGTTAAATAATTCATACAATTATTTACATATTAAAGTTAGAATCCATCTGAATATGTCGGGTTGCAAGGAATATTCACTTCTGTTCCATCTGTAATAAAGTTCAAGCTCTCTATGATATTATGATTAAATTATTAAATTATATATATTGTCAATATGTACTAACTAGTATTTTAATCTGCTGATTCAAAATTTTTTTAAGTATTAACCTTCCTACTTTACATGATGAATCAAAATTTTATTAAACCTTTCCTTCAAAATTAATTTTTTTCTTGACAAATCTTAATTTTTTTTTCAATATACTTTTTCCAACTGACAGAAATCTCTTAATAATTTGTAGGCGTTGTGTTGGGCCGATTTGTTTTTATATTAATTAATTTAATATAAAATAATGTGAAGGCAAATAAAGTTGTGTCGGTGGGAATTGAAGCATCCACACTAACACTGAACAACTAATAGACTACTGATTAGTCCAACGTTCACCCAAATGTTCCGTCATAAAATGACAGACATACAGTAAAAATTATTTAAAATATTACAAAAATTTTACAAATAAAAAAGAAAAAAAGCTTTCTATTTCATTAACCATGAATGTAAAATAAAACTTTTTAATATTGTTTTCATGAAGTTTCAACATTAAGCTTGTATTTGGTAAAAGTAAAAAGAAAACGTGAATTACCCAAATACATGTTGTAGGGAGAAGGGTGTAAATAACATTTTCAAATAGATTAAGTTGACATTTAAACCATAACAGCAACAACTAACAACTAGTTTTTTAAATACACAAAATAATTTTTTTAAACAAAAAAAAACAACAATAAAAACATGGATAAACGCTATACTTTTAACTAGTAAAAATTAAACCAACAGTTTTGAAGTTACATTATTAATTCCTTATGCCTACTTATTTAGCTGATTTTAATTGATATATTTTTAAAACTTGACAGGCAATATATTTATTATATTTAACAAAAAAAAATCGCCACTCTGCTATTTTCAAGTAATTTCTATGACAAAATGAAAACCCTAATAGAACTAAAGAAATTCTGAAATTTAATAGGACAACCACTTAGTCTGCCTTCACATTAAACAACTTTATCTGAATTAAATATTATTTTTATTTTTAATTGTGTGTGGGAGAAAGAGACAGTAAAAAAACAGTTCATACTTGCATGTACTCAAAACTCATTTTGTCTTTTGTAATTTCAAATTAAATAATAAAAATAATTATATTTTTTTCTGTGTAAATGAAAATGCAAGTTTAAAGAAGAAAAATACAAGTTTACAAAAAAAAAAACTTTCAATGCAAACACAGACTTAGTTAACGTTGAGTTAAAATTTCATTAAGTTTTCATGGGTTTAGCCGGCATTATAACAAGCAGAACATACAAAGAAGAGGACAAAACACTGGAACTCTACATATGATAAGGATTTGCCTTTGATCATTTCAGATATTAAACATTTCAATTACTATTGCTAATCTTATAGCCACGCCTGTTTAGGAATGGCAGGTGTTTTTTAGCTGTCAAAAATTTTCATATATATAAAATTTGTATGAATCAAACCGAAATAAAGCAGCGCCAACACTTTGCAATTGGAAGATCCAATTTTGACAGGGAGTTACGTATTGAAATAGGTTGCAAAACAACTGTAACTATTTTCTTCTATTTTTGTAATTGTTGAAAGTTAAAGCCATTTTTCTATTTAGTTAGTATCGTTAATCAACATTAGTTAACATTATTGTACATTACGCTCTTGTTTGGGTTTTCCCCTGAAGCTGAGGTATTCGTTGCGGTTACTACGTTCATGATTAATCAAAATTAGTTAAAGCTTATGAATAAATTCGGCGAGGCTACCCTTCTGTATCGAATTGTTTTTCAATTTTTCTTCCTCCTAATAAATTAACACAAAAATATTCAGTTAATACACTATATGCACGAATATAAAATATTTTTAATTTTACAGTAATATAAGAACCTTAAAAAATATTTTAGAAAACAGTAACTGCTTTGTTATATAATACGATTTAAAAATCTTAGCATGGATAAGTGGCATAACACCAGGAGGCCCGAAGAGCGTCCAAATGTTACAAACTCTTGTAGTTTTTACTAATTGTTGCTCAGAAGGTTGACTAGAGGTATTCCATATTTCATTTAAATTTCATAAAGTCTTATACCTTATATAAAGTCTTATGCAATCACACAAAACTGTTACTTTTTCTTTCTACATAGTTTTTTTTCAACTTTACTCTAAAACATGAAGTTTAAAACAACTTTTCAAACAAAAAAGTAACGATACTCCAACGTCCTAATTGCCTTAACATAGTTTGTTGTATAGATAGACCTTCCTTTATTTTTTCGGCATTCGCTATATAAAGTTAACTTGTTTAAAAACACTTGCGATGTTTAAAATTATGTTGATAGTTTATCTGCCTGTATATTTAGGTATATAGGGTGTCTAGAAGTTTTAGACACCTAGAAAAGTTAGTTAAAATTGTCTCCTGAAAATTTAAGATAGATGTCGCTTTGGCAGTAGAAGGTAAATTATTTTTGAAATACATATAGTCAAAAAATAAAAATGTGTTTTTATTTTGTTACTAGTCCTAAAATGTCAGTTGGCAAATTTTATTTCCCATTTTTATTAGGCAAAAATTTACCACATCATTGGCTACAAATATAAATCTTGGGAGTTTGTCGGAACATAATAAATTGCCATAAAGTCCTAAAAAAATTTTCAATTAACATTTTTTAACTCTGTTTAAAATGTTGCGCTATAATTTGTTCGTTCTTACTTGCTTAAAGGATGGCTTTGTAAAGTTGTTGAATGTTCTTAAAAATTTTTTATTTACGAACTTTTTTTGATTACCTGAATCTTAAATAATCTAAGATTTAATCTGAATCTTAAGTAATTTAAGATTTAATCAAAATATTTTTTCCAGCCTTAAATCTGTGCAAAAAATGGAAATGACAAAAATTATTCTAAAAACAGTTCTCTGTTCCAAAACTATCGGGTAGTGACGGACTGATAGACAAACCACCACCACATAAAATATTTATGTACAAGTACTAGATACAAACTTAATTGATTTGTCTTGAGGCTAAAAACTGTGAATGTGTGTGAGTGTGTGTTGAGCGAGCTAGTAAAATATTTATATTTAGTGTACAAGTGGTGTGTGGTTTGGGGAAAATTGAAAGCAGGGGTGTTTTTATTTATTTATTTATTTTTTTGGAAAAAGAATAATTTTTTGAAAGGCCTGCAAATCGGTCATTACTGTAAACGGGTTTGTTTATAAGTAGATCTTTGTATCTGTCCTTACAACAACGAATTTTACTTACTGATAAATCCAAATCACAACTTTGATTTAATATTTATTTTTTTTTGTTGGTGTTTGTTTATCATTTTTATTTTATCCCCCATAACATTTGTGTGTATCTGTGTAAACAAAATGTGAGTGTTTATTGTATGATTTATATGTATATTTTTTTGTTTGGGAAATGTATACGTATATAGTCAATCGATTTTAGTGGATTTCTTTTTAGTACAAGGTGGAGCAGAATGAGCTTTAAATTTTCAATTCTTTGTAACTTTTTTATTAATAAAACTTCGGAATTTTTAAATGTTTTTTGTAAATATTTTTTATTGAAAGATGAGATGATACAAGCATTATTTTGCATAGAAGAGATTTAAACTGGTATCTACGTTTAAATGACCAAACATTGCCCTGCTGTTTTCTTTGGCAATAATGAAAAGAAAGTGCCAATGTTAAAAATATTACAATGAAATCAAAAGTCAAAAGAGACGAAATATTTCCAAACGTTTTTAAATACTTTCTTAAATAGTTCCTAAACAACATATACCCCGTTATATACCTACGTCTTAATTGCAATTATAGTTATTGCAATAAGATATTTTCTGAGTGCTCATGAAAAGAAGTCTTGATTAACATAAGTTTTTGTGTGCTAATTGTGTAACGTTGCCATTCCATTTTTCTCTTTTATTTTTAATAAAAAAAATACTCTTAATGTGTAAATAGAAAACAAACAAAAATATGATTGATGTGTAAATATTGCAGAAAAATTAAAATTAATTAAAACAAGTAAAAGTGCTATATTCGGCCGTGCCGAAAATGATAATACCCTTCACCATCATATACATAGGTATAATCCCGCATCGTAGCTAAACCTATATTTTATGTTATATGCCATTTTTCCTTATTATTTTCAACGCCATCCTTGATTTTGAATTTTTACGTAGTTAACTGTATTCTACTAGTCAAGTCCTTTAATTTGATACCCATATTGATGGGGTTAAAAAAATTTGATCCGCCATTTTGTTTTAAACGCCATCTTGGATTTTACATTTTTTAATAATTTACTGTATTATACTGGCCAAGCCCTTTCATATGATACCAATATTGAGGGGGTTCTAGAAGTTACATTTAAAAATACCGATTTGACCCATTTATAAATTTATTGTCCGCATTTTGTAGTGGCGGCCAACATGAGTTTTAATTTTTTTATAGTGCTTATTGCGCAAGTCAAGTCCTTTCAGATTATACCAATATTGACGCTTTCGGTTGTCTAGAAGCTGAACAAAAATTGATTTTCGTTTGTAAAATTTTGGAATATATATTTTTCAAAAAAGTTTTGCCTACAACTTTACCGATTAAAGCCCGATTTATCTAAAATTTTTCACGAATATCTCTCTAGGCATATTATATCTATAAATAGTAACAAAGGTTCCTATAAATTATTCTATGGCTGAATAATTTTAATTTTGGTGGTAAAAATATGGGAAAAAACAGGCAATCGCGTTTATTTGCTCATATCTCAGAAAGTTATGGGGCGATTGTGCTGAATTTCAATAGCGATTCATTCCTAGATATTTCCAAGAGATTGATACCATATAGAGATCTGAGGAACATGCGGTTGCTTCTAAAAGTTGATTTCAACCAACACACGGACAGACGGGCAGACAGACAGGTCAGGGCTTAATCGACTCCTCTATTCATAAGCTTTCAGAAAATATATACTTTATGGGGTCGGAAATGAAAATTGTAGAAATTACAAACGGAATGACAAAGCTATATATACCCTTGTGCACCACAGGTGAAGGGTATACAAATATTTTAATATTGAGAGAAGAAAGTAGTCATTGAAGTTTCATGTTTCCCAACCGGCAACACAAAAAAGTAATAATTTTATGTTAACAATTTGTGCGTCTAAAAGGTTGAGTTTTATAATTGCAATAAGCCTGCGTATGAACATAGTAATAGTGTATGGGACAAAACTAAAGGTCTTGACAAAAACATTAATAATAATTCAAACCATGTGAACTATGTTGAGCCACCCTGTATATATCTTAGAAATCTTGTGTGTTTTTTTCTGGCCCACTTTTATCTTTCTGTCTATTTAATAATTTATGTTTATTTTTTTCATCTGACCAGTTGTTAAATTTATTTAAAATTTTCTTTATTTTGTTTTTAAAAAGTTCTTTATTTTAGATTTTTTTTTGTATATTATATATTCTCTATTTATTTTTTGTTTAAATATTGTTTTGCACATTTTATAGCAAATATTGACAAAAATTTCGAAATATTAAATTGATTTTTAAATTGTTTTAAAAACGTTATACATTTACACACTTATAGTTTTGACAGACGTTTAGGTTATGTCCTCTCAATCGAACGACTGTTGGCAGTGGTTGGTTGTTTTCGTGCCACCAACTGCCGGTTCGTTCGTCTGCCCATTATTCTGCTCGATTGTGTGTCAAATTTTTTTTTTTGCTAAAATAATTTTTCAAATTTTGAAAACAACTAACCAACAGCTGAAATATGGCAAAATAATGTCATTTTCTGTAGGTCATATAAAATTAAACATTTCATAAGTATATAAACATGATGATGTTGCTGTTCGTTTTTTTCTTATTTTTTATTACATATGCGTGGGTTTCTTTTTCTAAAATAATTTTACGTACTTTTTGTTCACAGACGATTGTAAACACATACATATACATATGTATGTGAATATATAAATTTTGTTCTTCCTTTTATTGGTTCGAAGATACTTAAGAAAATTTATAGTAATTTACTTATATAAATATTTTTATTTATTTTATGACATACGTACATACATACATTCAATTTATATATTTATTTCTCTACACAATAAAAAATATTAAACGATTTAATAAATTGCGTGCCACCAAAAATTACATAAAATATATTTTGCTCTCAACAGTGGATTTAAAATCGTTTCTAAGTTAGAAAAACAGATTGTAAACAATTGTCTTAAAATTAACAGTCTAATTCAAAAAAATTGATACAGTTTTATAAGAGGCTTATCTAGCTGGACGAAGGCGTTGAAAGAGATTTGAAAGATATACATCTTGGATTTACCTACTTTTACTTTTGCAAATATGTAGCATAAAACTGATTATTTAATATGCTAAGTTAATAAGCAGCCCTACTTTTCAAGCTTGTAATAAATTTATTTATATAAAGTTGTTATTATCCAGTATTTCTCTACTACATTGGGAAGCTTCTTTGGGAAAATAATTTTAATAAGATATTTTTTTATATAAAAATCTGATCTCTAGCTTGAATAGTAAGACATTGTAGAGTAATCAATGTTATAAAACCCGGTTTACAAATAATTCGAAAAACCAAAAAACCGGTTTTTTAATACAAATAAAACCGGTTCAAATAATCGTTTTTTTTTTCGTTATATGAAATGTTAACAAATATATGTGACAGCGCATAGAGAAATTGACCTAAGGGTAAAAACAGGTTTTGTTCAGGAGAGCCATTTTAAAGATAAAATGATTTTTTTTATTTTTTTAAATTTTTCATAAAGAAAAAAATAAATTTTTTGTAGTTTCGTAAAATCAAGTTATTTTGTTAATTTAGTAGGGGAAAAAATGAAAATAAATAAATTTTACCGTTAGGTCCTTTTCTATTTGCGCTTAGAATCGTCGGCTTCACTTTTATAAAACGCGCATATCTCTGGGAGGGAACACTTTTGGGGCATGGATCGCTCTCATTGAATGCTCAGATGTTGTCCACATAAAAAAAAAAAGTGAAAATTGTGTTTTTTTTACCCTTATTTCCCTTTCTCTATGCGCTGTCACATATGCGTTTTAAAGCATTATTTAAAATTTACTGAAGGATTTCCTTAAGACACAGTAATATAGAATATAGACAAGAGATAATTAAACTGTTCGTGTCTGTTTTGTATTCGAGTATTCCGAATGAAATTAAATTGTTCAGAATTGTCAAAGCATTGTTTTTTTTTATAAAAAAATTAACACGTCAGTGGCCACACCGAACAATTAAATCTCACTCGGAATAAAGAAGAGAGGAGAATGTAAATTTCTGGCTACCTCCTTTCCACATCTTTAAGATCAATTTCGAAATAAGTTAACCGGTGAAAATTGGTAATCAGAAGATACAATACCTAATGTATAAAGGGATACCGATAAATACTCCTCTTAATAGTTTTCCAAGCATTTTCTACGATGAGTGTCAGTTTGAAGATAGCAGGTTCGACTGCCATCATAGATTATTGTCTCTTACATCACTACAAAGAAAATATGGTTTTATTTATTTCAATCGGTTAATTAAGTTGTATGAATTGTGCTATAATATCAAAAAAAATTCATATGATTCTGTTACGTCTTTGAACATAATTTAAAAATTTTGCTCGCAACTTAAAGCTCATAAATCTTTAATTAGAGTAGAACCTCTACAACTCATCCATAATTGATTTTGAAGTTTATAAAATTTTTAAAAAAAATTTCTACAGTAAGCGATTAATTCGGTTTTTAACTTTTCGGATTGCTGTTATATATTGAGAAATATAAATACCGAATTTCAAAGGAACTCTGCTAATTTTTTTTTAATTTCCACCTAGACGTATGATTTATATTAAGTATCATGTACTGACTTTTTTTAATCAGTACATGTTACTTATTGTTTATCCTTTTTTTGCACTTAATAAATTTTTTTAAATATATTGTTTTAAAAAATAAAACAACAAAATTAACTTAAGAAAAAACACCAAAAAACATTAAAAAGAAATAAATTTAATTGACATTTAACAAGAATTTTCAATTTCATACGATTATGTGACTGTTTGCGTGTTAAGTATAGGACAACATAAGTACAAAAATAGTAAATGGAAGAAAAGTAATTTCAATAAGTTGTAAAAAATTCGCATAAAATATACAATACATAAATGACTATAAAACAACGTTAAAAGATTATGGGATCTTTAAAGAAGTAGAGTAAGTAAATTGCAAATGAAGTTATTATTTGCAATGTGTAAAAACGTTTATTACTTTTAAAATGTAAAAAATTATTTTTCAACTTAAGGAAGAAAGAATTGGAAATCAGATTTGATTGGCGACAAAAAAGGATTTTTAACAAATTAAATTTTTTATGTTAAATTCAAAATGTTCTATTCACAAGATGTCCAAGGTGTCGTATTCTCATAATCTATGTCTGTTGTTAAAAAAGTTATTTTTAGCGGTGTGCCTTATATGGCAATTATGATCAATAATAGGAATATCATTTTAAAATTTAGACGAACGATTTTTGTTCATATTAAACGACACCAGGTTTTATGAAACAAAATCAGGGGCCGAATTACGGCATTCGAACGTGATCGAAATTGTAAAATTCTTATTAGAATCTCTATACCTAATACACAGCGAACTCGATCGTTCGAGTGAAATTTCGATCGTGATCGAATGCCGTAATTCGGCCCCAGAACTGAGCATGAAAACATTGCCTATTACACAATTAAAAAAAAAAAAAATCTGCTGAACCAGTCATTTAATATTAAGATTATTATTAAATTTTAAATTTTCACATAATATAACTAAGACTCTGATATGATTAATAGGATACTTGTTTTTATCACGCCTACTCAAACGCCCACTTTTTTAAATTATCTACTTGCATTGATATAGTTTTAAGTATTTTTTTTTTGTCAAACTGTACACAATTTATAGTCCAGTCAATGCAGAAATAAACGTTTAAGAATCGCTCAACATCTATTTTTCATACTCCTTAATATTTAGGGTGACTCACTCCAAGGGACCATTTATGACTCACCTAAATAACATAACGACTTCGATGAAATTTAATACTAAGATAGATCTGCACACCGTAGAACACGTATGGGTTACGTTTTTTTAATGTAAAAAATATTTCCTAGAAATAATTTATATGGCAAAACAACGTTTGCCGGGTCAGCTAGTATTATATGAATTTTGTATTTGTTTTATTTTACAACATTTTAAATTTTTCTAATACCCCTTTCATCCATGCTTTTATGGTATTATTAGATACCTTTCGAGCTGCGAAACACCAACTTACGCGGCTTTTTTATTGCTTTAAATTCTCTTTTGAACAAAACCCTTTTACCGGCCTGAGTTCTAGACATTTTGGTGGATTTGAATCTCAAGGCAACAAAAGCATATTTGTATTTAAGTACCACTTCAACGGCGCTTTGTTGTAATAAGAAAGGTTAAGGTCGGCGCAAAGAAAAGTAGACAAATAATGTCTAATAAAAGGCTTAAGTCGCTTCTTTAAGCATTCTTTGAAATATATTTTCTAGTTTATTGTACCTACCGTCACGAAAGATGTGCTGCTCTAATCACAAGTGTAGATTAGCTTAGCATACCATGGTTTTTTTTTAGAAAATTTTGATTGGCTTTTTAACTTGAATTTATCTTACAGATTCTCCCTTTAGTCTGCAATATAGAATACGTGGCTTGAAAGCTTTGAGAAGTCAGCTAGATTAAAGTTTTCAAAAACTTATTTTTGAATTTTTTGACAAACTGTCTTGCTGCTGTTTTCTTTACCGCATTTTTATCTGAAACTATTATTTATAATTATTATATTATTTTGAAAGTTTTTAGGCCATCGTTCTTTTTTGATTTTGCCTACAAAAAAACTCTGAACATTTCACGTTTGAAGCGACTTTTCTTCCTGAAATGTTAGCATTCCTTATCAATATGGCACTAATTTTTTAAGCCTTTTTTATCACAAATGACCGCTTTTTCTATTAGAACCTGCCTTTCGACTAATGTCCAAGTCGTCCCTAAACTTTGCTACAACTGAAGAAACCATTTTCTTGCCAATTTTTAGTAAATTTTTTTTTTTTATATTTCACTGAGGGAAGATTTAATTTTTTTTTAAACTTTCACTTCGCTTGATATTTTTAATCTTATAAAAGTTTTTTTTTTCTTTTTAAATAAATGTAAAATTTTTTAACAAAATTTTTCAATTTCCCACGGTCTTTACATCCCCAACTTCAAGCAGCAGCAATCAAAAAGAAATTCTGGCCCATAATAAATCTGCAACAGTAACTTAAAATACCGTTAACTTTAGATTCATTGTTGTTTTAATTTTTCCTTCTGCCAAATTTGTATAAACATTACGTGAATGCAACCAAGAGCACAAACGCATAATAGCCTTTTGCTTTTGTGGAGGTGTAGGGTAAAAAACTAAACACTAACTTATCTAAATAATAAGTTAAACACAAAATGTGAAAGTTTCATTTTTTAACAAACATGTTTACACTTTCTTTGCACTTTTAAGGGGTTAAACTCAATTAGTGTACAAACTAAATATTCAACAACCACGATAATTACATAATTTCAATTTTTTTTTGTTTATTTTTAGTTTATAATTTTTATAAACATGCTGTTTACAAAAATGTTGAGACATCGAAAAAAACTTTAATCAAATTTTCTAGTGAAAGCAACAGAAAATTATAAATAAATATATATTTTTTAATAGTCTACAACAAATTTAAAAATAAGTCATAGAGAAAGAAAAAAGACATGTTGATTATTTAACACATCTGCCAAAAAATTGTTGGTCGGTAATGAGCAGTAGGTGGCAGATAAAACCATTAATTATTGATACAAAATTAAAAGATTATATTTTATACATTTATGTTTATTTGTTTGAAATTTTATTTGAAAATATTCTAAGTTTACACACACACACACATACAACTAAAGAAAATTGGTATTTTTAAAAATAAAAATTTATAGATTTTTCTGAATTATCAAATAACCTTCACCTTTGATCAGCGAAAACACGAACGAATTTTCCATAAACAATCCGGTAGTTTTAAGAAATTTTTCAAGGAAATCCGCTTCAGTAAAATATATATTTATATTTATTTATTTTTTTTTTACACTTAGACTACAGAAATTTTTTTATTATATTTTCATATGATAAAAATTCTTGTGTTTGCCTTGAAACATTTTTGTAGCCATTTTTTTATTCAGCGATGTTTTGCAATTAATTCGATAGTGGAATAGATCTAAATTTTACACTGTTCTACAATCGTAAATCTTATTTTCGTATTATTTTAATGATTTTACTATTTCAAAATTTGTGACGTTAAACGATTAAAAATCGTCGTTTAAAAATTCGTCGTTTAAAAATTTAAAATTTTATTATGTTTTAGATTAAGGTGGTTAAAAATTGATTTACAAAAAATATTCTTTTTGTTTGTGAAAATAATTTTATTAAGTTCTTTATTTTGTTTTTAAGTGTAATAATTGGTGTTGGTTAATATACAATATTATATGGAAGGTTTTTTTTTTAAATCCCGACATAACTTAGGAAAGGATTAACTGTCAAACGAACTGTTGAAATGCACTTACATTTTAAATCATCAGGGATATGTTGACGCTGGATGGAAAAATGTTTCGCGCCAATGTTTAATCGTAAATTTGTGTTCAGCGATAAAGTTTTTTTTTACAAAAGCAAAATTATCACATATGGAGTGAAACCAATTTACAACCGACCCTACCGATTTTATTACATCATTGAAAATGTACCATTGGGTAGCTTTTACACCCTACTGGCATCTTATTTCTTAAAAATTAAGCCAAAGATCTCGAAACGATTAATGAATATGGTTATGGAACCATGATCAATATTTTTTTTTAAAATATTGATGACATTAATCCGGATGATGTAAAATTTTGACAGGATTTCTATACTTGCCGTAAGGCGATCGCAATAATGGATTTATTGAAATCAAAGTTTATTTTGCGATATAGACCATTTCAATTGGCATACAAGGTCATGTGATTGGATTTGATAATGATAAACGAGCTTGGGGGGCCAACATTGTTTGTGTTATTCATAACATATGGCCAGCAATGCTCGAAAAGTAGCCCTTAATTGGACGTCCAAAACGAGCTTCGTCAAGAACAGCCCAATATACTCAAAATCATTTTCAATTGTTTATCCCATGTATTGACCTTTCGAATCTTGTTATTATTACGGTTCCAAGATTGGGGTCATGAGGTAGAAGTTGCAGTTTCGCCAAATTAAAAAGATATAAATATCTTTAATATATTTTCATTATTTTATTTTTAATTAAACTTATATTCGTTCAATGGATTTACTTATTCTACACTAACTGGGTGGAATGCATTTTCGAAACCAGCTGCGGTTTCATCAGCACTCTTTCGATCAGAACTTGATATGTTGTATGTAAATATTAACTATTCAACTATATGTTTTAATGAAATTTTAAACATAGAATTATTTGTTTTAATTGTTTTTATGTCTTTCATTTATCATTGTTATTTGATCTTTATTTGAACTAACTTTTTTGTGTTTTGCATGTATTGGCTTCTTTTTTAACAACATTTTGCATTAATCAACCTTATTAACATAACTACATAAAAATCTTTATTAAAATTCATATATCGCACCTGCATCATAAGAAAACATTAATCAACACAGCAGCAAACTAATACCCAACCAATTATATTTGATATAAAAAGGATTTACTTATGCGTATTGATTTTTTTCTCTCTCTCTCTCTCTCTCTTTCTAACAGTGAACACCAAAGTAACATTATTATAAACAACAAAGCAAATGTTTTTTTTTTTTTTTTGATACTTTGCTAAAAAAATATATATAAATATATAAAATGTACGGCAATATTAAGGGACCGTCCTAAGCTCTTTACGAAAAATAAATAACACAAAAAAGTCATTGTAAAATATACAACAGAAGAAGCTGAAAGAGAACATCATTAATATGCAAAGAAAACATCATTTAAGCATCATACTACACGAAGAAAAACAACAGCAACAAACAACTATAAAGCATTGTGTAAACATTTGCAAATGAAGGATCGTGTGCGGATTATACGGGTTAAAAAAAAAATCATCATATTTAGCAATTTAAATTTAAACTAATTACAAATAATAAATTAAATGATCATCCTTTTAAGAAAAAAAAAGCGACGTGTTTTTATTATTATTTATTTTTTTTGTTCTTTTGATAAAAACAATTATTATTTAAAAAAATGTGTTCTTTTTTTTTGTTTTTAATTTAACTACCTATATTTCATACCATA
Organism: Phyto melanocephala; assembly: GCA_941918925.1. Classification (NCBI taxonomy): domain Eukaryota; kingdom Metazoa; phylum Arthropoda; class Insecta; order Diptera; family Rhinophoridae; genus Phyto; species Phyto melanocephala. The sequence continues at coordinate 3,135,511 of OW799236.1, forward strand.
ATTCTTTTTAAATTAGATATTAACGATAAATAAGAATAATAATAAAAACTGAGAAAAATAAACAAACTTGAAATAATTTATAGAGATCTGTTCAAAAGAATAAGAAGAAGAAGAAAAACAAATTGATCTTTAAAATGCAAAAAATTAAAGGAAAAAATTATATTTATGACTATTTTATATATATATTAAGTCAAATACCACATGCTATATATGTACATATATGCATACAAAAACACACACCACTATTCTACAATTTATTGTTTATACACATACATACATACTACATAGTACATACTGTATATAGTATTATGAATGCAAAAAAGAAAAACTTGGAAATAACATACAAAAACAATACAATTTCAAACCCATCCATACAACGTATTCTATATACAAACATTTCTTTATAAAAAAAAACTCATACAAAAAACAAACAAACAAACAAAAAACCAAAAACTAATCACAAGACTATTCAGGTGTAAAAAAAGTATATACTTACATATATAAATGAGTCTATATAGAAAAAAAAGAGAACAAATTAAAGAGAAAAAAGCAAATAACCGTAATGTAAAAAGTAACGCTTTATTTAAAAAAAAATAAATATTTACAAACAGACATATTTATATATTATTGATGATGTTTACTAATACTAACTGTCTGTATTCTTGTTCTCCTCCCCCTCGTACTCTTGCTCGGTAATTTACGAAGAAATTACAAAAGCTTACGGCTAAAGAAAAATCCTTCATTTTTATTTGTTTATTTTGTAGTTTTTGTTTTCCTAAAATTAGGGATTTATTGATACTAAAATAACAAAAAAAAAAAACAACAATCCTATATACTTACATATATGAGAGCATATTATCTTAAATTATAATGAAAACAAAAAAATTTTATAAGAACAGAACAAGAGCAGAAAACTTTTTCTTTAGATATTCGTAAGTATTATTATTATAATTTTTCTCAGATAATTTTTAAAATTTACTTAAGACTTAAGTAAGTTTTTACAAAGAAAAAAAAAATTCTAAAATATACATAGAAAACTTATAACAAATTAGAAAATAAATAACAAATGTAGAAAAACAAAGGCGTTACAAAATATTAAAAATCTAAACTAAGAATAAAAAATTGCTTTAAAAATTAAAAAAAAAAAACTAAAATTTTCTGTGTCATGTGTTAGTAACAACAAAAAACCTATCAAAATACAAAATCGAACAACAAACACTTTAAAACAAAAATGAAAAGATAACTTTGGAACAAACTGTAAATCTAAAACAATATAAATTAAATATTCCACATACAAAAAAAAAAAAAATAAAGAAGAGCCTGTTAAAAATATTGAAAATTATTAAGCAAATCTAAAGGACTCCAAGACCGGGGGGTTTCAATATGAAATATCGTTAGTTAATAGAAACGAAAAAACAAAATCAATGCTAATTTTGAAAAAGTTTTTTTTTTCAATAATTTTGTTGCTTTTTTCCAGCAAATTAGATAACAGTTATTTAGCGACTATCTAAGCGCCTTTAGTTAAAAGTGTTATTATAAGTTTTATTTTGTACAAATCTTATCTTTAATTAAACGTTTAAAAAAAGAACCAGATTAGTTAAGTAAAAGTATAAGTATATTTGCTTTAAGTCATAAGAATACCAGTTTGGGTGTGAAATTTACTGTGACAGCCCCTTAATTATAAACTAGGCGATTTTATATAGCAAAAAATTAAAACGCTATTTATATTTTGTAACAAATATTCTCCAATAAAACTTTCGTTAGATGTTAAAAAATCAACCTTAAAGTTTATCTCCCATCAAATTGATCAAACTTCAGTGTACAGAGGTAAAGTTTTATAAAGGAGGTAAAAAGAAGGTTTTCTTTTATACCGAAAGCCGTGATTTGCCCACAGTTCGTTTTATAAAATTATCGAACAATATGTAAACATTTTTTGCATAATTTTTGAACCTCTCTCTCTCTCTTTCTTTCTCAAAATGTCGTATTTTTTAAGCAACTTTTAAAAACATGACAAAAAACAATATTTCATCTTTAGGGCAAAAGCTGTAACAGAATATCCAACTTAAGAGAGTTAGTTAAGATAAAATATTTTACCCGCTTAAAATGTTGATAGTTTTTTTTACATAAATTATGCAAAACCCAGGAACAAAATGCACAAATTAAATCATAAGTTTATTTTGAAAAGGAAAATGCTAATAACATGCAATTTGTACGACAAATTGAAGCTTGATTTTTAACTACAAGTTGACACTAGGCTTTGGATAAATAACTTAAAACGAATTGAAGATACAAATTAAAAAGAACTTCTTAGACATTTTATATAAATTTGTTTTCAACATATGTACATGCGTACATACTTATAAGCACTAGTATGTATGTAAGTATGAAAATCAGTTACCGACATTACATTTTAATAATTATTTTCTAGAATTGTCACGTACAAACAAAAATATACAAGTAATCTTTGAAGAGCTTACATGTCATATCGATTACTGTACATGGATTAAAGTATTATTACGACTCGAAGGACCAATAAATATCATCTTGCAAAGAAAGTTCAATGACATATGATGGTGACAAAAAAGGCAATGATTGAGCAAAGCTGCTTTTACACTGTCTGAATTCAGTAAAGCTCAGGACATAGGTGAAGTGTTTCGAAAAAAATTTTTGGACTAGACAAAATTGTTTGTTATATCTGGTTTGTCGTTTTTTTTTTCAAACAGAAATAATTTTGTGCGGAAAACTCAACTTGAATTTTAATTTTTGTGCAGAAAAAAAATCGAAATGAGTTGCCATATCATATAATGTTTGCATAGTAAAATTGTAAAAATCGTTAATTAGTAAAACTTAAATGAGTTTTTTACAAATGTATTGAGTAGCTTTGATTTTTCGAAGAAAATTTCCAGAACGAATGAATCATGTTGCAGAAAACTTTCAGTAAAAAATTTTCTGCTGACAAAAAAATTTTGTTTGGATCAAATAGATGAATTCACCTTATTAAATATATCGTCGTTGTTTTAGCAAATTCAGTTATGTGCTTTTTTTTACTAAGTTTTCCGGAGAGCAAAAAAAAGTATTTTATATTGTTACTCTACTGTTTTAAACTAATGCATACTGGTTTTTGTTTATTTTTAAACCAATCAAGATCAAGGCTTAAAATAGAGCTGTATTTTTTTTTTAAATTGTCACACAACCGATCACGTCAGAGCAGCGACGATATGTTTGTCCAGGCAGAAATTCTAATATGTGTTGGACAGCAATTTAAAACAATATTGAAAATTGTGAAATTTATTTAAAAATAAATTTACTGGAAATGTTTTTTATTTTAACGAAACCAGCTCTATACCAGGGTACACTCATACAGGTAGCGGTGCCAGCCCAGCTGATTATTTTGTTGTGTCCCAATGTTTGTCAAACTCCATATATAAAAAAGAGATTTCAGTCCCAAGAATCGTCAAACTCCATATAAAAAGAAGAGAGACGAAAAATTCTGTCCTTCTAGGCTATAACTTTATGTGACTACTCCATGCCAGTCAGATGCACCAAAAGAAAACCATAGATTCGTTTCACAAAATATTAACCAAGATCCAGTATATGCAATATGGGTTTATTTTCCTACTTCTGTGGTAGTCATTGATTTAGATCGATAACAGTCCTATAGTGGCAAACTTTTTGCAATTAAGCAGGTTGCCTTTTTGAACTTACCAGAGGAGAGAGGAATCCCTTAAAACTATAATTTTCTGCTAACTTATGACTTATGTACATTTAGCTCTTTATATATTTATATATCGTCATCTAAAACGCCAACCGCCATAACGTAACAATTAAATACGTTTTAAATTAAAGGGGAAAAACATGATTAAATGAAAAATATTAAAGGATTCCAATTAAAATTTCAGGAAAAAATTTTATTTTTTATTTATTAGGGCGGTTGACGATTTAGGTAGCGATAAGTACATATGTAGTTGCTGTATGTTCCATAAATTTTTTCTAAACAACAACTTATTAGAAAAAATTGTTTGCTTCGAAAATTTTATGAATTATGGTGAGACATGACTAAAAATAAATTAAAAAGTTCTTTGTAAAATGCTGCGAAAAAACTTAAAACAATATCAGAGTTGCTGATGCAAATTGCCTTTATGAACTTACTGGTAGAAAGTCAATTGTGAGTTTTGGCAGTAATAACGAAAATTTATGGCATCACAATGCCACTTCAGTCATAAGATAAATTAAACATCAAGTTATAATGTTAACTATGCATATTAAGTACTTAAAATATACACAGATAACAGTTCAGAGCAAATGTTGATTCACGGCATTACTTTGCAGGTACCAATGTAAGTTAATTCGAACGTTTTAATATTCGAATTTTTGAGTTCTATAAGAAATTTTGAGTTGTAGAATATTGACGTAAAATTCTCTATTTATAAAAATCTATAAAGTATATTTAATTTTTTTAGTGAAATTTGTGAATGATAAACATTTAAAAAAGTTTTCAAAAAAATTTCCATTTGCTTTTAAAATGCATAAGTGTGTAGTTTACTTCATAATTGCTTTGGCAAATTCTTTTATTTACTACAATAACGGTATTTCATATTATAAATTACAACAAAATTTAACCCCATTTATTACAAAAGCTTCCACTTTACTATAACAAACAACTACGACATATTAGCGAGAAGAAGAAGCAGATAAAATATAGAAAAAAACATGTAAACAACAATAACAAGCCTTAGACACAAGTAACGGTAACAGTAACATTAACACTAAGGAGCATAACAAGTAACGGTTTGAATAAAACAATGAAGAACATAAGCTTAACATGTGTGCCAGAGAGAAAGAGAGAGTGTGAAAAAAAGAGTTGATAAAATACATAAAAAATATGGGAAAAGGAAAATAAAATTAATAAAATAAATTACGAAAGACGAAAAAAGAATGACAACTAGTAGGTAAAAGGAATTAAAAAAAAAAAGAAAAACAAACGAAGAAAAGAAACATAAACTAAAAAAACAAAAACACAAACAAATTGTAACTAAAATAAGTTTTTTTTTTTAGAATAAATGTATGTAATATTACAACTTTATACTAATATTTAAAGGAAAAACCAACCAAAAAATTAACAATGGCAAAAAAAGGAAAAATATGTTCAAAAGAAAAGTAATAGCTTGTGCGTGTGTGTGTAAGTTAAAAAATAGACTTAAATTCTAAAAAAGGATATTTTAAATTTGAAAATAAAATTTTGGCTTCTAAAATAAATAGTAAAGAAATGGTATATTTAATAATAAAAGCGAAAAAACATCATACAATTCACAAAACAACAAACAATTGCATACATTTTAAATTTAATTACTACAAATTTCTAAATAATAAAATTTAAATTAATCTCTGGCAAATTTAAAAAAAAAATAATTAAGACAATTATCTTACCTTTTGTGTGTATTTTAATTTTTTTGTTGAATTTTAATTTTTTTTGTTGATTTTTAATTTTTTTTTCAATTTTCATTGTGTAGTTTTATAAATAAAAGGAATTTTAAGCCAAAAATTAAAAAAAGAAAAAAAATATATTTATTTAACATCACATATTATTAACGTTTGCAATAAATTGGTTAGTTTTTTCTCTAGTATTTTTTTTTTATTTTACAAAATATTAACCCCATATTCATTAAAATATTTATTTTTTAAATTTTTATCACAGCAAATTTTGTGAGTAAAACCTGTTTTAAATTAAAAAAAAATTTTAGTTTATGATGGGTAATTATTTTTATTTATTTCTCTTTTTTTCTAAAAACTAATTTAAATTATGTATAATTTTTAGAAAAATATGTTCTAAATTTAGTTTTTTATTTAAACCGCAAAAGTTTAGAGGAAGACAACATTTAAATAAAAATTGTGTGAAGAAAATAAAGTAAAGAAAAAAAGAAAATAATAAATTAGAAAAGAATACATTAATAATGTGCTAAAACCTAAAAATAAAAATCAAAACAAATTATTTCTTTCTTTCTAACTTTATATAGTCATTTAAATAATAGTCTACGGCGTATTGTCTTTACTTGTAAACGTATTTGTATGTTTTACAATTTTTGTTTGCTTATTTGTTATTACCATAATTTAAATAAATATTATTTTATTTTAAAATTCTTTTTTTTTTCTTATTTTATTTGTTCTTTAGTTAAGCCTAGCAATTTAATTATTTAACAACAAAGTAAAACAAATAAAACTGAAAAAAACAACTTTTTTTGAATAAATTATTAATATTGATTAAATTAATATAATTATTATTATAAACAACAACTATACAATAATTTGAGAATAAAAAAAAAATAATTATAATAAACAGAGAATCTTAAAACTGATCCCCATAAAAACCAAGTGATTTTTTATTTATTTTTAACCTTGACAATGAGATATGAAAGTGTTACCTATGAGTTGCTGTTTTTAGAAAATATGAAGGGATAAACTTGCAAGGTCAATTCAAAACAGACTTTTATATTGTACTATAACGTAGAGTGTATTTTATTTGTGTAGACTTAAATTACTGAAGTGAATATTTTTAATATATTTCACAAAAAGCTTATTGTTTAATGAACAAAAACTTTCCGTTTTAATATAAAATTCTATTTTTATTACATTAATATTTCAGTGGCAATAATGAAAAACTGCTTATGTCTGTTTTTATAGGTTTTCAGGACAGCACTTTAGGTGATTTTTGAAACTTTTCTATGAACTCTGCGCTTTACAAATTAAAGAGCCTATTCATTTTCGTATATTTAGCTAAATTATAAGTTAAAATAAGTTATTATTCCAAATGGTAATAATATTTGAAAAATTATAGGCAATAAGCTTTTACGCTTAAACTTCCTGTTAAGTTGTCCAAAATTGTTGTTAATTTGCCTGAGGGTAGTTTTTAATACCGGAATTGCAATGATGTGCTTATCTCAATTTTAGCTTAAGTCGACTTAAGCAGTTTTTACTTTTTGGCACAGATTTGTTAATTTATTTAAAACTTCTGCTTGTGTACAGCCATAAAAATAATGTTTATTTTGAAATGTTAAATGAATTAAAAACATACACCACGCTTGTGTATAGTGGTATTACTGCTTTCTTATGAAAACTTGTTTATTTTGCATGGAATATTTTGCTAGTGGACTGTCGTCTTTGTATCTAAAAAAATACGAGTTGATGTTTTTTTGTTTCTTTGCTATCGCTATTTGGGCATTCAGGTAAAAAAAAATATTTTTTTTTCAAGATCTCCCTTCTAAAAGTTTCGTTAAAAATAAATCTGCTATTTTCTTTCCATCAAAGTTTTTAATTTTTTTCAAATTCGACGTGTTGAAAAATGTTCTGACTGGCTTTTTCTACTCACTTTCAAGTAGATCAGCATAAACGCTCTCCTATTGCACACTCGTTTGATTCTAAAATTTAAAAAATCTAATACATTTCTTTATCGCTTTAATTTTATGTTCGCATGACAGATCTGTTAAGCTGAGAAATATTTTATTTTTTTATTTGTATAAAAAAATTCAGACACCGTGGGTCCATTTCTGGCATTCGACAGCTATGTAACTTTATTCAAATTTTCTGGGTCGCTGCAATTTTGTTATAGATATTCTAAAAATAATTCTTAAGTTTTCTATATTAAAAAATTTAACAGTTAATCATTCCATATTCAAGAATAAACAAATATGGTAACTTGTGCAGGGAGTTAGTTTAAATATCGATATACCCGAAGTGGGCATAAAGTTTAACTTCGCTACTTTTATGTCTATTTAAAAACCCAAACGCCAGGGGCCAAACCACGACATTCTACAGCTTACGAAATTCAACTCGAACGTGCTAGTTTTTTTTGCACTTTCAGTATAGAGATTCTAATAAGAATTTTATACTTGAAAGCCAAATGCTGGAGCTAAATTCTCATAATCGAACCGAATTTTAAAAGATAATCTCAATCAAGGCTAATTCAATTATCAGGTGGGGCAATTTTTTAATAAAAACAACATGTGTTTTATTGTTTCGTTTTTTTCGCTTGCTAATGCTTTTTGTTTGTGTTAAAAAAAAAAAATGCGCAGGAAAATGCAGACAAGATAGACATACATAAATAACATATGACAATACAACCAACAATTATGCAAAAAAAAACTGGACAGCATCAGCAGTGTTGTCAACACCACCTGATAACTAAATAAGCCTTGGTCTTAACTAAGCTAATATTGTCTCAATGACAGAAGGATGCGGCATTGTCGCACAATTAGATAAAGTATTCGACAGTGCTTTCAAAAAATTCCTTCCAGTTCGCTACTGTATTCAATATTACCAATAGTTCGTTAGATCATTCTTACTTAAAGCTTTAAGATGGCGGTAGTATAAGGGAAATTATAAGTTTGATTTTTATTTGATCATGTGGGAGACGAAACCCAACTTTTGTAAAACCAAATTATTTTTAGGTATTGCGAAGCATAACCGTTTTTATCTGAATATAAAGTATGACAGTTTTACTAAAAGGAAATTACTTATAAACAATCTCTTTTGTTTACTAAATCAATGCAGATCTGTAAATGGCAACGTCACAAAAAATTAAGCACAGGACCAAAGAAAATCGACAATTCAGTTGAGAATTAATTTATCAACAACTGTTCCAAAGGTTGTGAACTGCCTTAGGGGCATTGCTTCCGAGCAACGGGAAAATTTCAAAGATAGAACGAGCAAACGCGGTCGACGAGGGAAATGCAATAATTTAAAAGAAAGAGGAAAATGCATTGATCTAAAAGTAGACCTAAAATTGTTCATTTTTGCTGAATATTTTTCTGATTTTTTACCTGATATATTTTAATTTATTAATTGAAGTTGTTTAAGTATAGTCGTATAGACAAAATTCATGTGCAATGTACATGAAAATTCTACGTTTTCTTTTTTATAATTTATTTTGATTTAAACAAAAAATATACAAAATAATAAAGAATTTGAGGCAATATATTTGCTGCTTGTCTACACAAAAATTTCTAAAAAATCCAAGCCAATAAAAATAAAAAAACTCTCTGTTCAAAAACAAACATTTTCAATAATATGGAAATTCTAAAATAAAATAATTTACAAACAAGGTACTGTTTAACACTAGAAAACTTTTTGATGTGAAATAATTAAGCATAAATTCAGTAACAGTAGTAAAATTAGGTTTTATTCTAAACAACTAAAAGAATCCAAATAAAATATTTAAAATTAAACTCTGGTAATAATAATTGTTTTAAGTTTATAAATAAGTAAAAAAAAGAAAGAAAAAAAAAAAACGCAAAATATGTATTAAAAAATTAAACAACAACCAAACACCAATACCAACATAAGCAAACCATTTAAATAAAATGTTTAACAGAATTTAATAAATTTAACCGAAAGTGTCGTCGTCGTCGTTTATCGTTGTGTCATTATAGCGTCATTTAAAAATAAATTGTCGTCTTTTTTTTTAATTCAAAAATAAAATAAATACATAAATAATACTTATCAAATAGGAGAAAAATATAAATAAAAAAAATGTTTTTACAAAATCATTAGAAAGAGCAAAATCATCATCGTCTTAAATAATCTAAAAAAAATAAATAAATAAATATGCAAACATAAATACAAATGTACTACCTAAATAAAATAAAATTAATACAAAAAAATAATAATAGGACTATTTGTGCAAAAAGAGAAACACACAAACGAACTTAAATAAAACAAAAAAAAAAATTAAATAAACTACAGTCTTGACAAAATCTTTTAGTTCATAATTTTAATAAAAAAATTTTTAAAATAAAATTTTCATTTAATATGACAAATGATAAGGAAAAGAAAATAAAGCAAACATTTCTAAATTTACATTTTTTTAAATAAATATTAAGTAAAAAATTTTCAGCTTAAAATATTTTATTAAATTATGATTTTTTATTTAATTTGAATTTATATTTTTATAAAAATTTTAAAATAATTTCCATTTATATCAATGCCAATGTCTCGAAAATCAGTTGCGTGCATTAATTTATTTTGTTGACTCTTGGCTAATTTTCAAACCCTGATCTAATATTAAGCTGATTTTGGTTGAATAATGACCAAATATTCAGTTTAATTGCTTATTGGAACATTAACAAAAAGATCTTTAATCACAATAAAAACAAGAAATAAAAATGATTGTCATTATTATTCACACAAACATACAATATACTTATGTATAGGTATTATACATACATATAGCACATACATTTTTTAATATTAAAACAAAAATTGTCTTATGCTACTACCTTTATAATATGAAGTACATATGTAAGAGAGAGAGAGAGAAAGAAAAAAGAAATAAAAAATGAAAAAAATATTAAAAAAATAAAATAAATTTTTTATCATCATTTCATCTTGATAAAAAGTAAATATTTACATAAATAAAAGTTAAGAAAAAGCAAATTAAACTCAAAACACACAAATTACACACACATAGGAACAACGTATATCTTAACTCCCAAAAGTATACAAAGAGTAACAAATACTTACATACACCCACCCATACAATTTATTCTGCTCTTCTGAAAGGTATTTTGAAGAGCAACCACATTAACGGTATTATTACATACTGATATACATACACACACACACACAAAACAACAATGCATCCGTAACCTGTACAGGTATTATATACAAGCCCAAGTATGTGTGAGTAATATAAAACAAACACAACATATAATGACAAATCAGTAACATAAAATAAAAAAAAATCACATACAGTGAACATAAAAAGATTAAGTACACCTTTTATTTTAATAACTAAACCTATAATAAATATATTTCTCTTAATTCTATTAGTTTTATAACTTTCATAAAATAATGTTCTTTAATAAACAATAAGGAAATATTGAATACATTTAATTATTTGCTTTAAAAATATTGTATTCTCTAGGTTTGTTCTGCAAGTCTTAGGTTTACTTAAACTTTTTTGGTTGACTGTAATTCGTTTAAGTTCTGAGGGAAAATAAATAAATAAAAATAAATAAATCATTAAAAAATAATCGTAAACAAAATTTACAAAATATGTATGTATAATTAGTAGCAAAAAAATAAAACAAATTTAAAAGAGGAAAAAAAATTATGTATTTAAATTTAACATAAACAAATAAAAAAAAACTCAACAACAACACATTAATATAATAAACATAATACATACTTTAACAGAAAAATTAATAAAAAAACAAACAAAGAATAAAAAAAAATATAAAAAAAAACAAATTCTAATAAAAAAATGTGTTTATATTAGTAGAATAAAGACAAGTAAGATAAATTATAGACATATGGAGATTAACTAAGGCAAATAGCCGACTTAAATATTTCAATATTTTTTTTTTATTTTTTTTTTACAGTGGATTAAAAAAAAAAACAAACAAACGAAACAAGGTTAAATAGAAAAGTATTATATTGATTGTAATTTTACATAATACATGTACATGTATGTATTCACTTTAAATCAATCATTTTTGCATGACATGGCCACTGAGAGTGCAATTATAATTTAAATTTTAATTAACTATTTATTAATTGTACTACTCACATGCAAACAAAAACTTTGGCAAATTTAAGCTTGATGCTTATAAGAAATTCCTTAAAAAAATGTTTACAAATATTTTCATTCTTAACTTTAGTAAAACTATTAGTGCCTATTAATACCCAGCCAATTAAGACGTGCAAAAGAAATATGGGTTCAAGCCATGATGAAGTGGTTTAATTAAGGTGAAACATGCATGATTGTAGATCATGTGTTTATATGAATATACTAATAAGTTTCACTCAATTCCATTATGTGCTTCGAACTCAGGCATATTAGGTGAAAAGAGACCCATGATTCATGAGTTGATTTTTTTCGATAACATGAAAAATATTTTGCATGTTTTTGGAAGAACATCATTTATAACGAACTATTTTGGATTTAAGAATCATGAAAAATAACATCTCTTGCACTATTTAGAAGTCATGAAATATTTTATTCACATTGAACTAGTAAAATAAGTTTTTGCTGGGTTGCGTATGTTTAATTATAATACTTTTCTATTTATTAAATACCAAGAATAGCCTAGATTGTCAAAAAAAATTTGGTTTAATAGAATTAAAACATTTTGAAATTCATCCTTAATAATTACAATTAGAAATAATTCATACAATGAAATACACTTCACAAAAAACAGCCAGGGTATATAAAACAACCTTTGGCCACCTAGTTAACCAGATTAAACTATGCCTGTTCTTTTTTATATTTAAAATAAAGTGCTTATATTTATGAAATATGGAACTTAAAAATAAGACAAATTACGCCAAGAAATGTAAAACTCGCTTAAAGAAATAGTTCCTTTAAATACCCAGAAAGTGTATTTAATATATCGAGTCTTAACCGCTTAAATTAAGTAACCCACAAAAACCTAATTTTTTAAAAGAAGGTCTATTAACTTTTGTTCCAATTTGTTTAGGATTTGTTTTACTAAAGGCACCTTGCTAACCAAATCGTTTTATTAAACCCTTATTCTGTTACGAGATACAAAGTAAACTCCCAGACCACTCAACAATTAACCAAGTAATTATATTTAAAGAAAATAGCACCCCGAAATGTTAATGGGGCTTAGGATAAAGCCACCACGTGTTCTACGAAGAAGCATCACCAATAATTAGTCTAAAAAAAGTTTAAGGGGCATACTTTCTTCCCTGGTATCAGATAGAACTCTGATAAGCAACGAGTCAATTCGACCAATTGTTGCCTCCGTATATCGATAACCTTTATACACCAAGATGGCAATAACACCAAGGTATGGGACTCCTTAAAGGTTACATGCGCCGAATGAAACATTCTAAAGGCAATAATGGGTCGATTATGGATAGCAACCGAACTTTAGTTGCGTTGCCAGCTAGCAACTACAATTTTTCGGTTGCCAATTTTTCATATGAAATTGACAGCTGTTAGTTGCCAGTTGCCATCTGTAATACCTTTTTTGGCAACTGGCAACGTAACTGAGGTTTGGTTGCTATCCATAATCGATCCATAAATATTTTTATAAAGTTTTTTCAATGAAGTTAAAAGCAAAAGTACTTAATAATGGAGGGCCAATGTACTCGGAATACTACTAACTCAGATGTTTCATTGTCCTAAGATACAAACAAAAAATTTTTTGCATGCTGCGTACATTCGCCTTTCACAATAATACTGAAATGACATTTTTCAATTATGAAAAATGTTTAGAAATTACTCTTCTACAATGCAGCCAACATCCATTCAACCGCAATAGTTAATATATATTTTTTTAATTTTTAAAAAGAAAGAAAAATATACAAATGTTTTCTCTTGTTTATTTTTTAACAAACAGCAAAACAGACAGACAGAAAGACATACAGTCTGTCAGGAGGGGAAAAGAGGCTAGAATATTTATAAATATGTACATATAAATAAAAAAAAAAACAAGCAAACAAACTATAATAACTACTGCTAATAATAAAAATACAAAAAATTACTTGTTGTTAAATTGACGTAATAATGACAATTTATTAGTTAAATAGTAGTAGCAGCTGTTGCTGCTGCCGTTCACGTTAAGTTTTTTTAATTTTATGGGCGCGAATAGTAGTTCGTTTGTCAGTTTTTTCCATTTACGTTGGGCATCGGCAAAAGGTCGCTTGCTAGGGGATTTAAAGGAATTAATTCAAGGCATAATTAATTTACAACGCAATCGCACTTCGATTTAAATTTATAAAATTATTTTTTTCTTTTTATAAAAATGAAGTTTGCTTTTCAAATACGCGAGAGAAGAAATTATTTTATATATATGGAATTTGTTAGCTAAAGTACAAAATTGAAGAAAAAACACAAATAAACAGCTGACGAATCATGACTACCTGATGATTATACATATCAGCCTTTAATTAATTAATTATTATATCGTTTTCGTTTTGATGAAAACCTTAATTCTTTACAATGATATAAAAATTTCGCATCAATCTTTAAATCTCTTTAAATAAATGATTTGATTTCTTTAAAAAGTGAAGTTACACTTTCACATCCTGACCTTTTTTACACTCAAATAATTTGGTTCGCAATAAAGAAAAACAAACGTCCAAACGCTGAGAAAATTTTTTTTGGTGATAAAAATTTTTAATTTCTGTTATTGTTTTTGTTGTATCTAGTTACATGTTGCTGCTACTGTTTCATTTGTTTCCATTTGATTTTAATACAGTGGGCATGCCCAAAAGGCTTCATTGTGATTTCCATTAAAATAAAATGATTTTTTCACACAAATCACATAACAGAGGCAGACGTTGTATTATTATTATTTTTTTAGTTTAGTTGTTTTGATTTGTTATTTTAGTAGAAAATTTTTTTTATTTATTTTGCTCGATTTGTTTAAACAAATCGAGAGAGTGTGTGTGTGTGTGTGTGTGTGAAAACGGTTTCGAATATTTGAGATGAATTATTCGAGACTGTTTGCTTTGCCCGTCCTTCTTATCAATTAGCATTTTTGTGCTAAAAACAAATCTAAACTTTGGAGTACTGAGAAGTCACAGAGACAAAGCTTTTTATTTAAAATTTATTTTTGTTTTTCTTGTTTATCTCACAAAATAAAAATTTAATATTGTGGTATGTGTAGCTTACATACGTACGTACATACATTTATGTGTAAATGTGCTAATTGTTTTCGTTATGCCTATAACTGTGTATGTTAAATATTTTTACAAAATGTCTTTTCACTTTTTGATTTCGGAAATTGTATTTTAACTACAACTTCCTTTTTGTTTTAATTTTACTTTTTAATTAAAATGTGTCTATTAGAGGGCTTTCACATTAGGCAATTCAGCTGCGTCTCAGTCTCTTACTCATTTTTTGTGTTTGTAGAAGTCAGAGGTGTGGTTGGGTTAAGAGAAAGAAAATGCTTATAATTACAGAGTACCGACTTCTTTGCAGGTTGTTTTAGATTTTCATCATTTTTGTTGTATTTTATTGCTAAACGTTAGAGCAAGTTTAAAAGGAAATAAAATTAAATTAAAAACCAACTTATGCAACCGAATTGCCTAATGTGAAATTGCTTTTATGAATAGTACCCAAACTTTAGTGGCCTTATTGCAATGGCAACTTTACCAATAAAATTACTATTTCGCATATAAAATGGATAACTATTAGTGGTCACATTTAGTATGTTTCTTCACGACAGAAGTTTGGTTGCTATTGTTAATTGACTTATAAATTTTTTAATTTTAAATATTTTATTTAAACAAATTTTTTTTTATAAATTACTTTTTGGTAAAAATTTTTAGTCGAATATGAATCTCAAAGGTTGGTTAATAATTTTTGCTTTCCAATGACTTGTGGCGGTGCCAGCCCAGCTAATTATTTTTTTTGTGAGCCAATGTTTGTCAAACTCTATATAAAAAAGAGATGTAAATTTATATCAATTCTTTTTAATAATTTTTCAAATATTCAACTTATTTTTGAGTCTTATAAAATAAAAAGAAAATAAAAAGAAGTATCTTTTTTATCAGTTTTATAGAACAGCTTTAGATATAATGAAAAGTAAAGATAAAATTTATTTGTTTATAACCTCTCTACCCTCTATAAATTCGTGTGATTTCATATTCTTTTCAGAACCCCTTGGCTTATCGCGTAATCATTCTCGTCGTTATCAAATCTAATATCTGTCTCACTGTCTGTCTTTGTCTGTTTCTATCTTTTTATGCTACAAAAAAATTTTTGTATTTTTACGCCAACAAATTTTTCGTCATATTTCATATTTATATGCAGCATAAAAAACAAAATTTACAAAAAAAAAACAAATTCAATCAACATGATATAAAAATTGACCTTGTAACATATTTGTTTTTTTTTTTTTTTGTTGGTCTATTCATATGTTTGTGGTTGTTGTTCAGTTGTTGCTCAAATTAAATTTATTTATGCATCGTTCATTCAACATTTAAATGACGGATAGAGCCACAGCAACAACAGATAACAGGTTGCGTTTAATCGATTTATTTATTTGTTGCATTCAACTTGTACGTGATTTAAACAAATTTACGTAAAGATTCGTACATACACACACACACACACACAAATATACAATTAACGTGGTGGTTTGTTATTGTCGCATTAGTGAAAGGTATTAAATTGTAGTTATTTAAAAGAGCCCAAAGTTATAAACATAAATTTGATTTAATTTAAAAAATCTACTTACGATCTTAATCAGTTTTTAAAGACCCATTAAATACAAATGTTTGTTATGATTTTTACATTTCAGGACAAATTACCGTTGATTTAAGAAGTAACTTAGTAATTTAGAAAAAAAACTATTTTCAACGGTTATAAATGTGTTTGTATTTTGCCGCATCTACTGATATTAAATACAAATGAAGTGTCTATAAAAAGTGCTTTTAAAAAAATATTTATCTTTTTAATATTTCTTATCGTCAGATGTGTTACAGAAAGCCCTAAGTTAAAAAAAAAAAATTTAAATCGCCTTCTTAATTCGATATGATACATCGTATCGAAATACATGTTCCAGCAAAATTTCATACTCCTGCAATTAAAAAAAATTCTAAAAATCCTAAGTGCAAGCGCAAAAATTCCCAAAATAAAAAAAAAAATTTTTAGAAATTTAGTGGGAACATCTAAATGATTTCCAGGTATTTATACCAAAATTTTGTCATGATATTTATACTAATTTAGCACTTGAAAATGGGTAATATTCATTCAAATAATATTAGACTACGTCGTCTATGGACCATTTAATTTTCCAACAAGAGTTTGTTTGTTATGTAACAAGTGTTCGTGTTTAAACGATTGTATAAGTGTTGGCAAAAACTTTAACTGTGGCTTGGAGCTAAAAGGGCCAATGTCACTTTTTTGCTCTTTTAAGTTAATCATTGCATTAGATTTGTTTTCTTGCTCTATTTCATTATGGTAAAACAGCTTAAGTCATACTTAACCCAGAACAGCTTCATAAATAAAATGCTGGCCAATGTCACTATGAAAGCATCTATAAAAGTTAAAGTTTAATTCCAATTTTTTTAAAAGTAAATATTTTGACATTGGCCCTTTTAGCTCCAAGCCACAGATATAATAGTCGTTTACATAGTCCATCGAGTAGTGACGAAAAGTAATTTTGACACTACGCTAATGTCTTGCAGAGCTGGTTTAGCCTTAGTATATCGCAATGGTTAATCGACCATGTTTTCTTCATACATTTGGGTGACATTGGGAATAGTCCTAGTCCATTATGGAATATACTTGACATGCATGTATGGGCTAGTCACGTTATCTGCAAGGGTGGTTATAAAATTACCTATTTGTAGTAAAAATAACATAAAAATGAAGTAGAAACTATAGATTTCATTTAACTAGTGCAAAAAATAAAAAACTTTTTCTTTATATACTCAAAACTTTATATACAAAAAATCCTTAAAGGCGATTGTTTCATATCTCTGCAAACAATTTTGTCAACAAAAATTTCTTATTTTCCATTTTCCCAATAAAGACTGGTGATTATTATATATGTCAGTTTTATATGTAACAGCGCATAGGGAAAGGGACCTAAAAAAAGGGTAAAAACCGGTTCTGTTTAGTAGAGCCATTTTAAAGATTAAATGATTTTTCTATTTTTTTTAAATTTTTCATACGGAAAAAATTAATTTTTTGTAGTTTCGTAAAATCAAGTTATTTTATTAATTTAGTAGGGGAAAAATGAAAAAAAAAATAAATTTTACCGTTAGGTCCCTTTCCTATTGCGCTTAGAATCGTCGACTTCACTTTTATAAAACGCGCATATCTCTGGGAGAGAACACTTTTGGGGCATGGAATCGATCTCATTCGATGCTCAGATGTTGTCCACATTAAAAAAAAAGTGAAAATTGTTTTTTTCACCCTTAGGTCCTTTTCTCTATGCGCTGTCACATATACATGTGAAACGTTTGGATTTATTTGCTATTTATTGAGCTAATTTATTAGCTTTAAATTAAATGGTATAAAAGTGATTAAATTTAGTAGAAAATAATTTTAGTTTAATTTTTATTGTTACTATTTCAAAACAAATCGTTAAATAAAAAGAAATTGCCAAAACAAAACTTTTTAAAAATCGGCTTTCATGTATATTTTTGCTTAAAACAATTTGCATGCAGGTTTCAATTGACAACAACGATGTTGTCCCTTTGGGATTTCTTAGTTTTTGGTATATTTACTGGTCGATATTCTTTATTGTTGACATCATTGTGGATAGTTTATTTCTTCTTAGTTAAAAGAAGAGCTTTTGTCACAAAGAATTTTAATTCTTGAAATGTTTAACAAATATTTTTTTCGGTTTAGTCAATGGCGCAATATCAAAATGATATTCTTTTTGGTTTCTTTTTGACCACTTAGGTTTTTCAAAAGAACTAGAGGTTTGTGTTCGAATCTAGGCTTCTTCGATGTTGAAGGTCCCTCATATTCGTTTAATTGAAGATAGCCACTGTCTTCTGTTTGGTTTCTTTCAGTTTCAATTTCAATAAAACCAGCAACCTCGTTCAAAGGATTTGGATCTACATTCAAAAGATACATTTCATAGTCATTAATTATTTCTTCATCTAAATATCAGGAAGAAGTATATTAATATCCCCGTCAATAATTTTTCATCATTATTTTCTTTAATTTAATTTTATTTTTATTATTCTTAAAAATTAATTTAAAAACAATTCTTAAAGCGAAACGAAATGGGTTAATAAAAACTAAACTTAAACTGAAAAAATTAAAAAACAAAATTTTTGGTTAATTTTTCATATAAAACAGTTTTTTTGCTTTTCCTGTAAAATTTGTTTAATGTAACTTAGGGCGTTTTTGAAATCATCTGACGATGTATTATGCTGTTCAAAAACCATCTGTAGCTCACCCAATACTTCATTTGATAATACTATCATTAAAGTTAAAAAGGTGGAAACCTTAAAATTGCTTTTATGATGATGCGTTTCATTATTTTCTCTGTTGTGCGCTGTTGTTTTTTCTCATTTTTTTTTTTTTTTTTTTTGCCAATTATTGTTTTTACCCGTAAAACGGAAATTGAAATGTGTTTATTGTGAGTAAAAAATATTAAAAAAAATCATGAAAACAGCAGAAAAAACACACACATTTAATAAATAGCAAAATAGTAGCGATGGAATTTTGTATTCAAGTTCCATTTTCCTTGTAGTGAATGATATTTACGTACGACAACAATGAAAAATATGTGCGAGGGTGGAGTACAAAATACAATACATTCTTTAACGCTTACTAATGGACGGAAGATATTTTTTATTTTGTTAAATTTATCATTATTATGATTATGTTGTAGTTTTTAAGATATTTTCAATTTTTTTGCACTTTACCGATTTATTTATTTGATAATAAATAATATGAAACTACTACTAGGCACTTAAGTGTTTTTTATGGCTCAATAGTTTTGCGATACAACCCTTGTATTTTTAAATTATTTATACATTATCTAACTTTGTCGCTTTTAAATATTGTTTTTTTTTTGTTAACAGAGCATTCATCAAAATTGCTGTATAATTATCTATAAATAAAGAATTTGTTAAACAATGTGTATTTATATCAATAGAATATTTTTTTATAAATGCTTAAGGTATGTGCACATTAGGAAAATATTTAACGAAATAAACGTAATCACTTAAATTTATTAATTTTCGTCGTAATGAATTAATGTCTTTTTAATTAATTATTGCTTAAATAAGTATAAACAAATTTAAATTGTAATAATTCCTTTTAAAGGGTAACTCGTTAAGAATGTTTTTTATTATTTAATAAAATTTCATATTTTTGCGACAGTTATGATTATTTTACTACATTGTAAAGAAGACATGTTCCGATTAAGAATGAAATAAAATATTCGTCAAATGAGCCGCACGGCTGTGATGACAGGCCACATGTCTCTTTAAGAAATTTTCAATTATTTTTTCTTTAAGAGATTTGTCATTGGATTTCTTTTTTAAGCTCAGCAATTGGTTCTGATATGTTTGCATAAGCCCAAGATTTTACAAAACTCCAAAGAAAAAAATCACACAGATTTAAATCTCACGATCTTGATCACCAGTTGTCATCAGAATTTAATTGATATAATTTGTTCTGGAAATCATTGCTGCAATAAATGGATTGTTTTGTGCGTGGCGTGGCAGATGACGCCATCTTGCTGAAATCACCTGATGAACAGACTTATGTAGTCCAGTTGAGGACACAAGAACTCCGTTACTATGTTCCTTTAATGAATGCCGTTCACTGCAGTTTTTGCCTCATCTTCAGAAAAGTAAGTCAAATCGCGCCGCCAAACCGACATCCGCACCAAACAGTTGCTCGTTGACGATGTAGTTGTTTCTTATAGAATGGATGAGAATTTTCTGAGCACCAAATTCGACAGTATTGTGTATTCACGAAGTTATCAGAGATGATTTTTTTTTAGAAAAATTCGCATTGCTCTCGATTAAGATGAATTTTGTACGCCTGAAGATTCTGGTCTTTTGTCAAAATTCGCTGCGTAGTGGTTCGTGAAATTTGATGTTGTTAATAATGATGCCGAATTGATTTTCTCGGGTTTTTCGAGACACTCTTCTGCAACAGCAATTTTTTCAAGAGACCCACCGTTGAGTTCTCACACAGTAGTTTCTTCGAAGATAACAAGCAGTCTCAGCATCATTTTTTAAATTTTTGTAATAAGTTTTTACAATTATAATATGTCGTTCTTTCGTAAAGCACTCCATTATTAAGAATCAGAATCAACATATGTGACAGCTTCCAAATTTCAAAGTTGCCAATTGCATAAAAAATAGACACGAAATTTGAAATGTGCACTCGTACTAAGACACCCTTTATTTAACGAATCTATTTGATATAAGACAAATCACATAACAAATTTTAACTAAAATAGTGACTACACTTATCTGGATAAATATTTGTTAAATGTGACTCACATTTATCGAAATTTTTCTATTAAGATAATTTGATTTATTTTTGGAAAAGAATAAAATCATTTGTAATTCTCCATTACGAAAAATTGGTCACACATTATATGTGGAAAAAAATTTTTAAAAAATTTATTGTAAAAGGGAGATCTTATTTAAAATCTTTTTTAAATAAATTTGTCTTAAAAAACTTATACAAATTCGAGTAAAGAGAAAACCTTTTCAAATATCTCTATAATGAGATTCTCTGTTAAGAAAACACTTATCAATTGAAAACAATTTTAGCTTAATGTCATTTATCATAGATATAAAAGGAGAGAAATAATATTAAAGAGAGAATTTGTGTATCAAATTGTTTGTTTTTTCTTAGCAAAGATCTTATCACAAATTCTTTGTAAAGATAAATTTAAGTGAACACTAGTTGAAACCGGTTCGCTTCGCTGGCGCCAACAATATTCTTGTATTGTACTTATTTTAAGATAAATTCTGTTATCAGTGTTGTGGATTTAATTTTATTTATCTTGTTCTATCGTGTCCGTATATGATTTGTTACTGAACAATCTTATAGTTTCATTTAAAATGCCATTTTCTATGATGTTGTTCTATTTTCTGTTAGATATGAGATATGTATTATTTTACGATTAAAAGTACCCTATTTGTTAACCCCAGTATCAAAGTAATTCCATACAAAATTTACCAAAATGTGTCCAGTAGTTTTTTCATTGACTATATACAATGCCATAAAAAAAAATTTCAAAATATATTTAACTCTTCAATTCCCATAGTGAAAGTTAAAAGAATTTTTATTTTATTTTTGGCTAAAATTGATTAGATATGTTTAAAAAAAATATAAAAATATAATTGCTAAATAAAACCGCCCAATTTTTTGTTAAGGGGCGGTCACCTACCGGTGACACTGGGCACTGTGTAAAGTTTATGGTTTAAAATATCCGTTTTTTTTTAATCTTTTCATATATATAAAACATGAATTTTTTAATAATATATATTTTAAAATTAAAATTTATTTATTGCGGAAGCTGTACAAACATTTTATTTGCAAACCGATATTACACTTAGCACACATTTTCTAGTGATAGGATCCAATGCATGACAGTTTGATACAACGTTGATAATACTATTATCATGCCACTTAGCTGCAATAATTTCTTCGGATAATTTATAACATAGCTTACCTCTTGCTTCCTTTTTCATTTTTTTGAGCTTGGCATATTGCAATTCTCCGCACGGGATTCCCCTATAGTGCCAGTTGTCCAAACATTCTGCTCGCGTAAATATTTAAGTAATGGTAATGGTAATTGGCAAAAAAATTATTGAAGTATAAATTGTAAGATCCCATATTTTGGGGCAATCTGGAGTGGAACTCTGAAATGACAGCAGCTGCTAGGACTAATTCCGGCTGCGTCTTTAGACTTGGTCCTGACGCACCCTGATATAATTCACAATTCACTTATATCCATAGCGAGTAGCTGCAGTTGGGCGGCAAGGACGTACTGTCTGCAAGATGGTGATATTGTTGAATTTCATTACTAGGTCATTGCACGTGTCACTCTTTACTTCCCAAAACATTCTGATATACTTTGGGCGTCAAATATCCTGTAAGCAGCAGTATTGCGCTGTAAACTCTAATTTCATCAACAGTCACATTCAGTGTAAGATTTTTTTATAAAGCATACAAATTACTCATACCAACTATGAACTCAACAAGATTTTTGCATGCGCCCAGGATGATGACTAATACTAGCTTCATTTTCATCACCACTGTCTTCATCAGTCACTTCGCCATCATCAGGTGGAAATAAAATAATATCATCTACGCTTTACCGGCATTAAAGAAATAGCCAATCTAATCTAATGTTAACCTATGTTGCATATGAGCATACAAAATATATTTATAGTGTAAATAAATTAAATACTAATAATACCTAGTGTCCCCCACAAGTGACATTCTTGCCCTTTTGGCATTTTTATAATTTTTTTTATCACAAGACACACTAGTATGTAAAAATCAAAACCACTGCTTAAAAATGCTCAAAAATCCCCTATTTTAAATTATGGCAGCAATGCCAAAATAAAATCAGATACAATACAGGGTGTTGTCTGTATATTATTGATATTTTTATTATTCATTGGTGTCTGTATTTATGTTTCAAAATTTCGTTAATCTTTGTCACCTGCAGGTGACACTGGGAATTGCCGTGTTAATAGGCAGATAAAGATTGTAACAATCTTATTTTAAGTATAGCTTTTCTGTAAGCAATGAACTTCAAAAGGTTTTTGTAAGGGATCAAAATATATTCATTTTGGCATACTTTTTAGTGATCACCTTGCTCTTCTAAATGGCCCAGTTGGAATAGTACATCGGATTTGCATCTGGCGAATTCGAAAGCCATTGTGTGGAAGAAATAAAGTGTGTTAGTTTTTAACAATTCTTGAATTTCATAAGCTTCATGAAATGGTGCCAACGTCTTTGGTTGGAACGTGTTTGGTCTTAAAATTTTGTTCTCGATAATAAGTTGCATTGAGTTTGACACCAGGCTTGATGGGAATGATTAGGCAGAGTCAATCGGTGGTCATAGCTGCCCATACTATCACTTGTGATGGAAAATTACGTTGAGTAGCCGTTCGTAGACTTAAATTTTCATTTCTGGGTTCAGTTAAGTAAACAAGATCATTTTGAGAATGGAAAGAACGTTAAAAATTCGCTACGTTCGTGCAACATGCAGCTCATGCAAATTCACAGGTCAGGCTGTGTACTAAATAAATGAAAATCAAATTAATTAAATAATATCGAAATTTCCATCTCCATGCCAAGAAGGGTTAAAGGTCATAGTCAAAGAAAAAGGTGGCCACTTCGAGCTTAAGTGAATGGATTCGACAATTTAGATTTTTTCTAAACGTTTTGTTATTAGAATGATTAAAAAATTATTTTACAAAGAAATATGATCTTTTGCTGTGTTCCTCTGCAATGTAAAAACTGATTGAAAATTCCAAAGTTTGTTTAAAGTTAAATGAGATGATTTATTTTTCATTTATTTATCTATAGAAATAATTTCAAATCGCAATTACCGCGTGAATTGTATAAATAGAATATAATAAAATAAAAAATAATATCAATTAACAAGTAATTGTTAAAGTTACTAGTTTTAATAGAAATGACATTAAGTATTTGTACATAAGACATAAATTTAAATCTCTTCTCTTTCAACTTGTATGCTTATAGATATGTACATCTGCAACAGTATTGAAATTACGCTATAGTTAAGTAAAGGAGCTAATACACGGCATGTTTTTTACATCTGACTTGTCAAATTCTCCACTGCTAATACAAACATGTCGTGTGTTACCTTTAAAACATTACTTCTGTAAAAAAAAACATGTGTTGAGACATCTGACAAAATTTTTGGTTAGAGTGCGCTCTATTTTCTTCTGTAAAAACATGTGACATCAGTCGTTGGCAGAAATCTCTGCTGCTGCAAAGCAGTCAGCGTAAAAGTACAATTTTGACAGACATGTAGATTTACATATGTCTCACAAATTTTAAAGTCAGATGTAAAAAACATGCCATGTATTATAGCCTTAAATAAACATCATTGTACACTGTAAATGTTTGTTAAGTAAAGCTGTTAAAAATTAATTAAAAAATTGATTTTTATTGTTAATTCCACTATTTTTTTCTCTTGTTAAAAAAAAAAAGGTTTTTCTAAAATAACTTAATTACTGTAAACATTTAAACAATTCATACACAGACATACAAAAACACTTTTATGTTTTTAGTACCACTACATGTGTACAACAACAAAAAAAAGCAATTGGAAATAAAAACTAGTAAAAGTACTATATTCGGCTGTGCCGAACCTGATAATACCCTTCGGCATCATAAGCATAGGTATAGTGACCACATCGTAGTTTAGCCTAAAATTCAGATTTAATGTTATGCCATTTTGCTTAATTATTTCAGACGCCATTTTTAATTTTTACACAATTAGCTGTATTCTACTAGTCAAGCTCTTTCATTTGGTGCACATTTTGATAGGGTTGATAAAAAAAATTTTATCTGCCATTTTTTTTCTTGGATTTTAACTTTTTCGTAGTTTACTGTATTTTTCTTGTCAAGCCCTTTAATTCGATACCAATATTGAGTGGACAAATTTTAAAATACTAGATTTGATCCTTTTAAAAATTTTTCGTGCGCCATTTTGTAGTGGCGGCTATAATTTTATGTATTTCTGCTAGTCAACCTCTATTTTTTGATATTCTAATCAATCTTCTTTTTTGTCAGGAAACTGAAAAAGTCAACTGTCGTTTGTAATTTTTGGGAAAAATATTAACACAGTTTTATTTTTGTCGTCATATCTCAGTAAAATTTAAATCGATTGGTCAGTTTTTCTCAGTAGCAGTTTTCGGGACAAAAGCTTTTAATTTTAAGTGTTTAGCATGTTAAAAAATAATTCGAAACTTAGGAAAGGATTTATTAAAAAATAAATATTTTTTTTAAAATTATTTTTAGCTATAACTTTACTGATTAGTGACCGATTTGTCCGAATAACTCTAGATGCATATCATTTCTACAAATAGCAGCAGGCGTATCAATAAATTGTCCTAGAACCGAAAAATTTTAATTGTCATAATAAAAATATGGGAAAAATAGAGGCAGTCTTGTTTACTTGTTCATATCTTAGAAAGTCTTGGAACGATTATGCTGAATTTTAACAGCGATTATTTTCCGGATATTTGCAAAAGATTGTTACTACGTACAGATCTGTGCAATATGTAGGGGATTCCGAAAGTTGATTCCAAAAATACACGGACAGCTGGAAATCAACTTCGCTAGTTAAAGCTTTCAGAAAATATATGCTTTATGGAGTTGGATATAAATTTTGTGAAGATTACAAACTGAGTGACAAATCTGTATATGCCCTTGGCACAACAGGTGTAGGGTATAATACAACAACAAACAATTAAACGTGTACATATTGGATTAACATAGCAAATATAATAATATAAAACTTACACAGTCATACATACAAGCATGAGTAAAATTAAGTTTAATTATCTAGATTAAACAAAAAATAAAATAATAACAACAATAATTATAGAAAACACTAAAAAAAAAATACGTACATAACTTTTTCTACACAAAAAAATGGTGTAATTATAAAAATACAGTAGAAACTCGATTCTTGCACATACTCGCTACTTGCACACATCGATTTTTGTGACACGAATTTTTTTTCCTTACATAATTGTATAAAATAAATATTCGGTACTTACAGCAACCAAAAACTTGCACGGAACCCGGTTTTCATTGCGAGCCAGAATGGAGTTTCTTCTGTAATACATTTTAATTTTGCCATAAAAAAACTTTTATCCACAATTTTTTTTTTTTATATTTTTTATTGTGTAGAAAAGAATTTTTTTTTGGCAACATTTGTCCATATTTAGAAAAAATTTCGTTAGAAATTTTTATCCATTTAGAAAACATTTTTTACCCGACAAATTCAGCAAAAAAAATTATTTGCCACTTTCTTGTTAAAATAACACATTACAAAATAATGAGCTGGAAGTACTAGAAAACAGTTCTTCACTACTTACAATTTGGCACCTAAACCCATTATTTTAACACGACGATGTCATTGGAGGCAAGTACATACCACACTCGCTTACAAATAGGAACTAAAATAAGTACCCACCAACCTTGCTTACAAATAGAGACTCGTATAAGTACTTATTACGGTCGCTTATAAATAGGGACTTAAATAAGTACTTACTTTTATAGCAATAAATAAGAACTTGATTTAAATAACCTTAATGACCCATTAATATTATGGACTTATAGAAGTCGTTCGGTTCTTTTGTTCTGCGACATGTTAATTTGAAATTTAAAAGTCAGTGAAAATCTATAAGACATCACTTTGTTAACCTTCCTGTACCCGTGCCAATTTTCGTAACACATATATATATACTCGATGATATAGTAAAAAAAAAATAAAGCCATTCATTAAATTAATTATCAGTAATTTTATTGATTTTCAGTCGTTAACATATTAGTCTTCAAAAAGCATTTACGTAAAAGCGTTTTGTCGGTCTCACAGACCAACGCGCGGGTATAGGAAGGTTAACGAATTTGCTTTGCCGCTGTTGTCAAAAATATTGTTACCTGTATTCTAAATGCGTTAAACTAAATGAGAATTATATCCTTATGTTTCTTTTTTATAAATACATTTTGTACATTACTTCTGCATAGAAAAATATGTATTCCTAAGTGTAAAAAAAAATTATTTGCAACTCTTTTTTGTGAAAAAAAATTTGTTTTTCTGGAAATTTTTTTTTAAATTTTTTTTAACAACAACTTTTTTTGGCAGAAAAAATTTTAATCGCCACATTTTTAATAAAATCTTTTTCATCTGCAACTTTATTTATGTAGAAAATTTTATTCTCAAATTTTTTTCAAGAAAAAATTATACCATGAACTTTTAATAGAAATAAAATTATCCGCTACATTTTTCTATGAAAATTTTTTTTGTCGCTTAATTAATCATTATGAAAACATTTTTATCCATAATTTTTTCGGCTCCACGAAAAGCCCCCCAATGAAATAACGCCCAAACGAGAAATGAAATATTCTCCAAATTTTTTTCATATATTTTTTGGTGTTATTTCATATGAAATAACTCCCAATTTTTTTGGGCCGTCTTTCATTTTTTTTGGAAATTATTTCATTTCTCATTTGGGGTTTTCAAATTATGAAATAATCTCCAATGAAATAACACCCAACAAATTTTTAAAATTCGGGGCTTGTTTCATAGCGTGTATAATTTGGGTGATATTTCATTATGAAATAATCTCCAATGAAATAACACCCAACAAATTTTTAAAATTCGGGGCTTGTTTCATAGCGTGTATAATTTGGGTGATATTTCATTTTGTATTCGGGGGTTATTTCATTTTTAAAGCTTTGGGTTTTGGGGGTGTTTGTAAATAAATTATATAAAAATAGGCCTTTTACAAGAAAACTTTTAGCCTGTGAATATATTACAATATCTTTTCAAATACATAAATGATAACGTTCGGGATTTGGATGGTGCGACCTTCGTGACAGACTACGAAATTAGTCTACGGACGGCAATAATTATTGTTTCAAAAGTAATCGGTTGTTGGTTCCACTTTTGCCAAGCAGTGAGAAGGTCCATAATAATAAAGTGTAACCAACTGGCAGCATTTGTACATACAACGTATATTTTCTCCATCTTGATTTCATGAGCAACCATTTTGTTTTAACTATCATTTCTTACGTATAATGTATTAAGTTTATTATTTATGTATGTACATGAAAATAATTTTTTGGTAGTTGGGTTTCAAAAATAAATATATTGGAAATATTAAACAATTCTTTGTCCATACTTTCTCATATCTCCATTACAGAAAATTTCTGCCTTCTTTACAATATTGTAACTATAATAACGTCTCCCATAAGTTGGATTTTAAACCCATTCGTAAAGTTTTAGGATAGCTCGTTGGTGGCTGGTCTGAAATAGCTTCCATCGTATAAGGGCAAATAACTGCACTGGACTTAGTCCATTTACAAAACCAAAAGTAGTCACTATTAAACGAGCTTTGTATGTTCTTTCACCAAAAAAAATTGATTATGAATGCTGGTACACTTTCGAAGTTGCATATATTCTTATTATGAAGAAGACGCCTGCGGGCCTCCACACGATTTATATCAATAAATTTGCGATTTTGCTCTTGGTCCATATTGACTTCATGAAATCCTTAATGAATCTGACTCTTATGAATTTTGGGCATAATTTCATTTTTGTTGCTGATGGGGTTTATTTCATTGGGGATTATTTCATTTTCATCATTGGGATATATTTCATATGAAATAACTCCCAAATATTGGGGGTTGTTTCGTTTTCGATTTGGGGTTTATTTCATTTATTTTTGGATGTTATCTCATTTACTGTTTTTGGGTGTTATTTCCAATTTTTTGGGGTTTACTTCATTGGGGATTGTTTCCTGGGCGTTATTTCATTGAGGGGCTTTTCGTAGAACCATTTTTTCTATAGAAAAAATGTGAATAACAAATTTCTTTCTATATGAAAATTTACTTATATATTTTTCCCCTTAAAATTTTGTCTGTTGAAAACTTTTATCCGCAAATTTTTTCTTTTGAAAATGTTTTCTTGTTACTTTTTACTATACAAAATTTCATACGCCATTTTTTTTTTGTTAACAAAACTTTTTCCGACTCCTGTCTTTTGTGGAAAATTTTTTATCTATCACTTATTTCCCAACTCTAAAGCAACATTCTTTTTTGTTTTTTTTTTAAGAAAATTTTTTAAAATAAAAAAATGTGTTCCTTACATTTTTCTATAAAAAAATTATCCGTCACTTTTCCCTACATATCGTCGTTCGTAAATAATTGTGTTCTATATGTATAGGTTTTATATGTCACATAGAACACAATAATTTACGAACGACGATATATCAACTGTTTTAGTTGCACGTTTTTTTATTTTGTTTATTCTTATTATCTTTCTGTCGAAAGAATTTTTATTCGCCACTTTTCGCTATAGAGAAAATTTTGTATACAACTTTATTACAAACTTTTTTTTAGAAAAAATTCTGTCCGCCAACTTTTTCTGCGGAAATAGTTTTATTCGTCTCTTTTTTCTACAGAAAGTTTTATAACTAATTTTACTCTATATCCTCTCTCCTAGTGTCGGCAAAAAACATTTTTAAAATAATTTATTTTATTTTTATTTATTTATTTTCTTCATTAAAAATAAACTAGCCTATTGGCCATAATCGGTAATAGATTGATAATTTTAATAATGTATTAAAAAATTATAGATTAATAATAAAAAAATATCAAATTATTCTTACATTATGACAATCAAAAATTCTTTGTAAAAATAAGAATGTTCAAAAAACATTTTATTTCCAATTTGTTGCTATACAAAAGTGTTATTCTCCACCTTTTTCTATAGAAAAAATTGTATGCGTAACTTAAAAAGAAAACATTGTATCGAAAGAAATTTTGTCGCCAATTTTATTTCTTTAAAAAATTTTAATGCAGAGATTTTTATGAAAAAAAATTTATCTGTCATTAATTTCTTTATTTTTTTTAACCGCCGATTTATACAAAATTTTGATCACAAACTTGTTTATAAAAAAATTTTGTTTACTACTTATTTATATAGAAAAAAATTGATCTGCCAATTATTTGTATAAAAAATTTATCTGGCTTTTTCTCTGATACATCAGAAATCATTCTCTACTTAAGCTGTAGAAAAACTCACGATTTTCTTCACTACATTTTTCTAAAGAAAATTTGGGTTTTTATTTTTTTTTTATAAAATATTTTATCCTTTACTTTTTTATAAGCCTTAAATGTTTATACGTAGTTATGTTCTAAGAAATAAATTCAATACTTAAACTGTTTTGTAAGAGAAACAAATTTTCTTTATAACAAATTTTCACGCCATTTTATTTCTTAAACAATTTTTCCATACAAAACATTTTTCTATAGGAAAAATTTTAATCTTAAACTTGTTCTCGTTAACTGTGGCTTAGGTGTACTTAGAGTGTTTTTCTTTCTGGGTTTGGGTATTAATTCCTATAATTCGTTCTATTTTTCGCCATTAAATAAATGTATTTGTTATTTGAAGAGAGAGAGAGAGAGAGTCAGTTGTAAGAGCGATAAAACTATTTGTTTACAAAACTTTTTAGGAAAACAGAAAAAATTAAATGTATTTCGTTAGATAAATACTACTGTTATAGTTCTAAGTAATTGTCAAGCTTTAAGTGTGTATTTTTCATTACACTTATGTACACTTAACAAATACCACTACAGTCAGATAGGTCGTAGCAGAGCCCAGTAGTTTTGAAAATACCATTATGACACGGATAAGATTACTAATCAAATAGATTTAAATTTACACTTAGTATTGGAGATAATCATTGATTACTTTTCTTGTTTAAGTTAATGCTAAAGGCATTAATCTGTTATATTTCAAATATAAATATGTATCAGCAATCATTTTCATAACTGTCTTTGAAAATTGATTTTTCGTCATTTTAAGGCACTAGTTATTTCACTACTAAATGTTAGTGTTAACTCTGGCGAATAACCTTTGTAGCATTAAAATCTTTGTGATAAAGCCGAGCTAGTTCGATATTCAGCAGGGAGTATGAACAATAAAGAAGTTGTTTTTTTTTAAAGTGCTGTGTACCTACTGTGTATCTACTTATACGCATGTATATTTCCAAGTGTGTATAGTTCAAGTGTATTAAGAGTAGATGTTTACAAATTTATTATCAGCGTTGTTGTGGTATTTGGTTTCAAAAGTAAATACACAGGTTTTTTTAACTCGTTTATGCTTAAACTGATTTCTCTTTATCTAATCTACTTGGATACCATTTGGTTTTAATTTGAAATAGCATGATCTTTGTGGCAAGTTGGCATCGGAATTTCTTGAGATAATTTGTTGTAACATGTCGTCCCGATATATGCCCTCCATTTGAGGTCACAAGAACTACGTCATCTTTTTACCACAATTTCGGCTTCATTTTCAAAAAAGTTAGGCCAGTCATGCCGCCTGATCAAAATCCACACCAGACAGTTGCCCATTGTAGGTGTACAGATGGTATAAGGTTTTTCTGAATCCCAAATTCGACAATTTTGGTGTATTGGTGAAGCTTTTCATCAGAGAATACGAGTTGAAAAATTGATTATGACTTTACATGGTTTATGGGTTTGAGCTGCTGAGTAAGCTGATGTTTACTCAAATGAAGGTTGAAGTTCCCTGAGTAGCACTTTGTGAAATTCGAAGTTTTTAAGAACGATGTCGAATTAATGTTTTCGGGGTTTCGGTGACACTTTTATTTACATATAATAGCAATGCTTTCAAGAGATTGATCGAGGTACATTAACGTCTATAACCGACTCGGTTTCTAAAAAATTTTTGACTATTATTCAAATGGTTAACACTTTAGGTGGATTTTCTCGATTAAAAATTCCTCGAAGTTTACTGACAGCGCAGCATAACTTCTTAAATATTTCACAATGGCCCTAAAAAATTTAAATCAAATATGATCTTGAAAATAATAGAGCCAAATGACGTATGACGTTAAATCTG
Source organism: Phyto melanocephala (assembly GCA_941918925.1). Lineage (NCBI taxonomy): Eukaryota > Metazoa > Arthropoda > Insecta > Diptera > Rhinophoridae > Phyto > Phyto melanocephala. The sequence continues at coordinate 3,167,622 of OW799236.1, forward strand.
AAATCTGGACTAGGTTACGTCACTATATCTATGCGCAAGATGGCGAAGGCTATTTTCAGATTCGGCATGATTGATTATAGCACTCTTACTTGCTAAGTACACGAATATGTCTGTCGAAGTAGTAGTAGAATAGAACAGACCAAGCGTTTGTAAGTGAATGTTTGAATGTACGAATAAGTGAGTGGGCTGAAATGTAGTAACACGCACCATAACATTGATTTCTTAAATTTATATGTAAACAGACAAATTTAATAAAAAAAATCTTTATACATATTTAGGTGTAAAATAATAAGAAAATTAAAAAAAAAAAATGGAAATACAATATCAAATTCTTACGTGTTTATTTTTGTTGTATTTAAAGTTGGTAGTTTTAAGGTTGCAGGTACGTTTACGACTTTATTCTCTTGCCCGTTACAATACCGCCAGTAGTGGGGTATTAGTAGTAGTAGCCTACTTGGTTATTTAAATTTTAATGTAATTGTAAAGTAAACAGTTTAATTTTAATATTAAAAAAAATAATAATAATAAAATAATAGAATGCCTTTTGAGTGTAGTGCTTCACTGTATTGCTGTTATTGATTTAACAAAAAAGGAAAAAAAAATTGCTTCAATAACAATTACTTTTATTTTTTTCTATCTCGCAAAATTGTATTCTATTATAAATAATTAACTGTCGTTGTACCTGCTTACTGGGTTTTGCTTTCATAGTCATGCACTGTTGTTTGGAAGTGAGTGGGAGTTTGTTTATCCAAAATGTGTGAGATTCCCTACTTACATTCTAATATAAATGGCATTACAGAGCGAGTGATATAAAGAGCACAAGCGAATTTTAATTATTTATAAACAAAAAAAGTACTAAAATAAAAGCAATTAATTTTTTTATTAAAGATTCGTCTAAAGTGAGCTTTTTATGGAGACGGAGGGTTTTAAATTGAATTAATTTAATTGTATCGCAATTATGATTTAATATGATATCGGATATATGGCCGCCACTGTTAGCGGGTGCATAACGCAACCTTTACTTCAAATAAATCGGTCGTTTTTTGTTTATCTGGGACTTAATATATTACCAGAGAAAATAATCTAAATTACAAGAATAAGCTGGATAGTTGACAGGTTTATTTCTTAACATTGTTCGCTTGTCTTAGCTGATTGATTGTATCTCGCGCTGTGTGACATTTGGCACCATCCAGATGTAATCCCATGTCTCCAAACCAAAGCCTCAGTATAGAAGTACAAAAAGGTTAGTAAAAGGGTCACGTTTTCACCATCGTTAATTGTGAAGACATATGTTTCCAACAGCTCATAAAGCACACCAAACAGTGTGTTTATTCGGCTGCAATGGTGTTGCGATAATTGCTTGATGGTTTCCATCGATCTAACTATGGGCATTTTGTTAATTGATATTTTATCAAAAGCGTAGCCAACGAGTTAAACAGATAACTGATTACAAAGAATTAAAACAAATTCAGTCAGCAGTATGCTAGTCTGTCATTCTATGCGCTTGCGGAAAATTCCGGTTGCTTACACTACTTATTGTACTAGAATTTAAACAGAACTCAAGTAGAACTTAATTAGAACTAAGCACTTAAACTAAATGAGAAGTGAACTAAAATTGAAACTGAAAGTAAAACTGTGATCGAAACTAGAAAACAAATGTATTGCCCACATAAAGAGTTGTTTGATATTTTTCTCCTCTACTGTAGATATTTTGGTTTTCCCTCGGTTATTTATTCTAACCTACACAGTAGTAAATATTGATTGTTACTTGTTTTAAACTACATTTTCTTCGAAATATGCAAGAGTATTGGTATTTATTGTTGATTTTATGTTCGTTTGAATTTTAACTAAATGTCAATAAAAGTGTTTTAAAATCAAATTTTTTAACATGCCATAATAAAAGTTTAAGTTGCCAGTTTTTATTTATTTATGCAAAAAATAATTTAACGAATTAATGTTATGTCTGCTAAACTTGTCTGTCCGTCTCTCCGTCTGTGGCTATACATTCAAAATATACAAAAATGTATGACGCTACAACAAAGTATGTAATTAATTAAATCAATTAGTGTAAGCGTTATTTTTTATTTGTTTATTTTGGCAACAACAATGTATCCCATTAGTATCTATATACAGACATACATACATACAGTATGTCTAGCATGCTGGCATTTGTAATTTATTACAACTAAGACAGTAAAAAAAAAAGAAAACAATCAATTTAGTTTGTGGCGAATCACGTAACTAATTGCTTTTCAGTAAGAAAATTGCAAAAAAAAAGCTGAGAGTTAGCAAATTCTCATCGAAAAGCATTGATTTATAATTTATTAGCCTCAAAAGCAAATTAAAAAAATTGAGAAAATTTCAATGTTGAAGAAAATTTGTAAACCACCGTCGTACATAAATTATCCTAAATAAATATGCTCAAATAACGGTCTGTCATAAAATAATAAGTGCGTTCTTTTGATTTTGCAGCTTTTAAACACTAAAAAATCGCTGCGTAGTTCAATAAAAGAGTAGTGTTGACAATGACTATACAACTATTAAACTAGAACTGTTTATAAGAGAACCTTAACTGAACTAGAACTTTCAGTTAATTGAATTTACAACAATAAAGTAAAATTCATTAAGAATAGGATCAGATGTGATACTGAAATTGAACTTAAATAGAAAACAGTTGGAGTTATAGTTCTATAGAAATTAAAGTGCAGCAGAGTAGCGATAAGAGAACAAATACGCAGACTTAACACAAGAAAACAAGTATGATCATAAATATGAACACGAACGATTTTATGCGTAGATAAAGATGAACAAGTTGAATTTAAATAACAGTAGAGTATACCCAGCAAAATAACACATTACAAAATAATGAGATGGAAGTATTAGAAAACAGTTCTTCACTACTTACAATTTGACATCTAAACCCATAATTTTAACATGGCGATGTCATTGGAGGAAAGTACTTACTACGCTCGCTTACAAATAGGAACTAAAATAAGTACCTACCAACCTTGCTTACAAATAGTGACTCACATAAGTACTTATTACGGTGGCTTAAAAATAAGGACTTAAATAAGTACTTGATTTTAATAACCTAAATAATTCACTAATAATCCAATATTACAGAAATACTTCGGATCTTTTAAGGACGTAAAATTTAAAAATCAGTGAAAATCTATAACTAATCACTTTTTAATGAAACACTTTGCCGTTGTTGTCAAATTCATTATTACTTACATATACCCTTAGCGCGTTAAACTAAATGAGAATTATAAAAACGTATGTATTTGAATGGCCTCTAACAAATTATAAAATAAGAAATTGTATTTTGTGTGTATCTAAGCACACAGTATAAGTCAAGTCATTGCTTAAATACTTCCAAGTAAGACATAGTAAATGTTATAGTCATTGAAAAGTATGTTGTTTAGTAAGAGCAAGTGATTATCTTGTTTTTGCTGTAATAGTTTATGCTTTATACCAAAAACAAAACAACAAAAAGCAGGATTTTAAGAACAACAAAAACCATTTGCACTTGCAAAACTCAATTCGACTTAAATTTTTTGTGTTCGAACGATTTTATTGAACATCAAACAGATAACAGAATTGTGATAACAACATAAACAAACATTTGCTTCGACAGCTCTCAGACACACATATTTATACCCTTCACACAGTGAACAAGTAAAAGCGCTATATTCGGCCGTGCCGAATCTTATATACCCTTCACAACGTGTAGTCATGCAATAACAGTAAATTCACGTATGTATGTTAAAAAAAACAAAAAAAAAATAAAAAAAATATTTAAAAAAAAAAAATTTAAAAAAAAATATATAATATATTGAATAAAAAATAAAAAAAAAATAAAAAAAAAATTAAAAAAAAAAATTTTTAAAAAATTTAAAAAAAAATTTTTTTGCCTCAGCTGGGATTCGATGCCACGTTTTCTCTAACCAGTATACACGTTTGTATGTATGTATGTTGTTGTTGTAATGTTGTTTTTATGAAAAGAAAATCGAGGTGGTCGTGGGTTTTTGCTCATATCTCAGTTGTTTATGTACCGATGTTTCTGATTTTCAATACCGATCTACTCCCGAATATTTCTGATATTTTAATACCTTACTCGGGTCCAACCTATGTCGGGGGGCTTCAAAAAGTTGATTTCAACATACACACGGACAGACGGTCAGACGGACAGACGGTCAGGGCTTAATCGACTCCTCTATTCATAAGCTTTCAGAAAATATATACTTTATGGGGTCGGAAATGAAAATTGTAGAAATTTCACACGGAATGACAAACCTATATATACCCTTTTTATACACTTCACACAGTGAAAAAGGGTATATATAGGTTTGTCATTCCGTGTGAAATTTCTACAATTTTCATTTCCGACCCCATAAAGTATATATTTTCGGAAAGCTTATGAATAGAGGAGTCGATTAAGCCCTGACCGTCTGTCCGTCTGTCCGTCTGTCCGTGTGTATGTTAAAATCAACTTTTTGAAGCCCCCCGACATAGGTTGGACCCGAGTAAGGTATTAAAATATCAGAAATATTCGGGAGTAGATCGGTATTGAAAATCAGAAACATCGGTACATAAACAACTGAGATATGAGCAAAAACCCACGACCACCTCGATTTTCTTTTCATAAAAACAACATTACAACAACAACATACATACATACAAACGTGTATACTGGTTAGAGAAAACGTGGCATCGAATCCCAGCTGAGGCAAAAAAATTTTTTTTAAATTTTTTTAAAATTTTTTTTTTATTTTTTTTTTTATTTTTTATTTAATATATTATATATATTTTTATTATTATTTTTTTTTATTTTTTTTTTTTTAATTTTTTTTTATTTTTTTTTTGTTTTATATATATTATATATGTATGTATATAATAATTTTTTTTTTTTTAATTTTTTTTTTAAAATTTTTTTTTTTTAATTTTTTTTTTATTTTTTATTTTTTTTTTTGTTTTTTTTTAACATACATACGTGAATTTACTGTTATTGCATGACTACACGTTGTGAAGGGTATATAAGATTCGGCACGGCCGAATATAGCGCTTTTACTTGTTCACTGTGTGAAGGGTATAAAAAGGGTATATATAGGTTTGTCATTCCGTGTGAAATTTCTACAATTTTGATTTCCGACCCCATAAAGTATATATTTTCTGAAAGCTTATGAATAGGGGAGTCAATTAAGCCCTGTCAGTCTGTCAGTCTGTCCGTCTGACCGTCTGTCCGCGTGTATGTTGAAATCAACTTTTTGAAGACCCCCGACATTGCTTGGACTCGGGTGAGGTATTAAAATATCAGAAATATTCGGGAGTAGATCGGTATTGAAAATCAGAAACATCGGTACATAAACAACTGAGATATGAGCAAAAACCCACGACCACCTCGATTTTTTTTCACAAAAACAACATTACAACAACAACATACATACATACAAACGTGTATACTGGTTAGAGAAAACGTGGCATTGAATCCCAGCTGAGCCAAAAAAATTTTTTTTTTTTTTTTAATTTTTTTTTTTAATTTTTTTTTTATTTTTTTTTTATTTTTTAATTAATATATTATTTATATTTTTATTATTATTTTTTTTAAATATTTTATTTTTATTTTTTTTTGTTTCATATTTATTATATATATTTTAATTATTTAAAAAAAATTTTTTTTTTAATTTTTTTTTTAATTTTTTTTTTTAAATTTTTTTTTTTTTAATTTTTTTTATTTTTTTTTTAACATACATGCGTAAATTTATAATTTTACAATGTGGATGTTTTTATATATGTATGGTTTTTATATATTTGTACGTATATCATATGGAATGGTGATACAAACTACTGTTATTGCATGACTACACGGTGTGAAGGGTATATAAGATTCGGCACGGCCGAATATAGCGCTCTTACTTGTTCGGTTTAACAAGTTTTCCACATTAACTCTCAGATTTCATTTGGTGATTTAACACAGAAATTATAATTTGATTAATCCTAAGTTGTGTGACTTAATTATTATGTGTAGAGTTTGGAGTTTGCAAGTATAAATAGCTCTGTACTATCCTCTGTTCTCTATTTCTCTCACATCAACACTGAATAGTTTGTAAACTTTTATTAATGCGTTTGAGTACTAAACTCGATCAAGCATGAACTCTGTCAGGTAGTTTATGTTCGATGTTGAATGCTTATTCATGAACGAAAAAAAAAAGTTCATTGTGTGAGCTTGCAGCTATTTAAGTTGTAACTGATTTAAAACTATTAATTTTTTTCAAAGATATTTTAATTTCCATTAATATTTATAAATACAATTTTACTAATACTAAACATAACTTTTTATACAAATTAAAAAATACACTGAATGCTTGAATTCACCATCAATTTCAGCGTTTTAACTATCTATCCCTGTTCCATTTAGACATTTCGAGTATTTTGCAAAATAAACAACTATTAGAAAATGTTACAGCAGCAAATGGCAAAAATTTAAATAAAAAATATTATTTTTTATTTACGGTGAAGAAAAAAAAAATGCATATTGATAAATGAACGCAAATTGAATATTGAAAGTGTTTTACGTCACTCTCAAAAGGAAAAGAAGAAGAAGAAAAAATACATGAATAAATAAGAATTGACAGATACTCAAACATACAGAGTCTGTAGTGCAAACATACAAATATAAATCCTAAAATACAATGGTATAGCAATTGTAACTGTATTATTTACTATGTATATGTAACATTTACACAAACTCACACACAGTAACAATCCAAATGCATTTATACAGCGAACAAATAACTTGATTCAAAAACAATAGGAACAGAACAAATGTACATATATTTATGTAGAAGACAGTTGGGCTGCAAAAAATAGTATTGAAAAAAAATTTACATACAATTTGCATTTAATAAAAAATCGTTTAGAATTAAGTTTTGTTTAGAAAAAAATTATCATGTCTATTCGTTCAGCATTAAATTGTTAATACATGTTAGAATAGTGCTAGGTTTTTGACCACGACTTAAAAAACAATAAAACCAACATGAATGCTTTTTGCATTATTTTGTTTTTTAATCAAATCCCATGAACTATTGACTGTTGGTGGTGCAAGTCGTATTTCATATTGGCAACTACGAGTACAAGGAATGCAATTACGTATTTAATAACTGAATGCTTTTGTGAATGAGCTAAAAACATACATATTTTTAGATGGCAGCAAAATACTATTAGAATATTTACATGCATTGCTACCAAGTACTACTAACAATAGTCAACCCCCCACGACATTAATGTCAGTAGAAAACAATAATTAATTTATTTGAATTTTAAAAAACCACAAAATATAATCGGGTTTTTTTTATGGTGTTCACTAGAGCGTACCATCTTTCTAGCAAAAAAAGTTTGCCATACATCTTCGAATATAAGTTGTTCTACTTTTGTTTGGCCGATCGTAGGGGTCAATTGCAGTCGAATATATCGATGTTTTTGTATTAAAAGGACCAATTTCTTGCCAAAATTATTGTCTTCCCAAATTAATTTTAATTCGAAGGTGTATTGCAAACTTTTTTCAGTACGATCTAGTGTCCATCCTTGACTTGAAATAAGATATGTACTCACAAAACGATATTTAAAAACACATTTCTGTGGTTTTCATGGGCAACCGCTTATGTCTTAAAATAAAATTTTTCAGGAAAGTGGGCCAAAGTATTATCAAAGTTTTAAATGTGTCATAAACATCTTCCTTTACGCTTTTTTGTCAAAGTTAAAAACTTCAAAAATCTGACACGACCTTAAGGCTATTGGCGAAAAAGCTTTAATCCAGCACATCGTCCAGGTATTAAGACCAATAATTCTACCGGAGTATAGACCAAGCCAAGCAGTGATTTTTTGGAAAGAAAATATCTCATAATTTTTGCCTAATTCAAATGAAGCAATTTTTATTATTGACATGGCTATGATTCAGATATGCAAATCATCGCTTTACAAAAAACTCAGAATATGGTACAAGATAACATCCCTAAACTAAACAATAGCATTTGAAATAAATATGCACAATTTGGAAAATTTGTTCTAAAGTTAGTTTAATTTTGAGCAAAAAGACAAAGCAAAATACTCTTAAGACGACACCCGCTTTTGCAACAATCAAACAAAAACTAACAACTAAATGATCACACAAATAACACGCATTCAATCAATTGAACAAATTCGTATTTATTTTGTATATAGTGAGGGCAAAAAGTAAAGAGCAGCACAAGCATAAGAAAAATGGCTTACAAGGAATCTCATTAAATTTAAAATTTAAAATAGTATATAATAGTATCACCCTCCCATTATAAAATACATACTTGCAAAAATATATCAAAGCAAACATGAAATAGAACATAGAAACTGAACTTTAACTTAACTTTTAATATTCTGTAATGAGATGAGTTAACATGTACTGAAAATATCGTTTATAAGAAACTGATTTCTCTTTTAACTTTCCTAAATGTAAGTATTTAACAACACTACTGCTTAATATTTGTTTAAATTTTTTGTATGCACTCTTTTATAGATTTGCCTTTTCTTTATTTCATTGTCGCATTTTGTTTTGATATTCTACTATGCTTGAAAACAACAAAGCTGTAGAAAGTGAGAGTAAGGTTTTGTTATGCCTTATTTTTTTATATTTTTTTTTTTGTACTAAAATACTTTGATTGGAAGTAGTATGAAATAGAACATTTTGCGCAGGTCTTTAGAAAAAAAAGTAAAAGACTTATGTCTCTCTGTTTTCATTTTATTAAAGTTTAGTTGAAATACAGTTTTAGGGACTTAAAACCGGCATTCGATAGTTGCCGAAATTTTACTCAAACTTGTTAGTTTTTGCATGCTTTTGGTATGGATATTCCAATTTCTTAAGCAAGCGAATGTCGTGATTTGGCCCCGATTTCCCAAGCGAGCGATGCCTTTAGGCGGCTGTTGAACAAACCCTACTTAGTACAGCTCCAGTTTTGTCTCTGTATAATTCTACGTCAGTAGTCGCTTAGTTCTTACGAAGTCTTTCTTCAGTACAAGTTAACTTTAAGTCTGGCTGAACTTATTAGATCTAGAGTATTTCTAGATCAAATTACGGCAGTCGATCACGAGCGAAATTTTACTCGAACAATTGAGTTCGCTGGGCTTTAGGTATAGAGAATCTAATAAGAATTTTTAAGATTCGATCACGTTCGAATGCCTTAATTTGCCCTTAGCTCTAATGAAACTCTTCTTAGTTTGTTAAAGTTTCTTTTTATTTCCTATTTTATTAATAGTGTTTTCTCCAGCTGCATCAAAAGCAGTCCAATATTTGAATTACAAACTCTGCATAACCATTTTGTATAAAATGCACACAAATGCAACCACTATAATGATTCTCTATGTGACGTGGTTTTGTGTTGTTTGGCGTAATAAAACAACGAGCCAATGAATGACGTCAATAGAGGTCAAAGACAAGTTCAGTGCAATATGCGATGACTTACATTAGCGCGTTCGCAAATGATTGCAGCAGCAATATCATTGTAAATTGTTGTAAATAGGTATATACCACAAAAACAAGAGGGACCCTCCAAACGCCATCAGCAGAGACTTTATAAAGTATTTAACAGTAAATAATGTTATCCAGTGTGTGTATTTTATTCATTGTTTTGTTTTTGTTTTTTTCTGAACAAAACCCGCAACATGAATAAATTTTAAGCTGCGTAATATGAGGCTGTTGTTAAACTAAACATCACCTTTAACACCTTATAAACATTTAGTCATTTATTTTCGTTATCGTTGTCGTCGTCGTCTGTGAAGCTAAAGTAGCTGTAAATAAAAATAACAAAAACAACGTTGATTACTAATGCCATAAGTGTGTTGTTGTTGAAGAGGTTGTAGGTGGTGGTGGTCAATGTAAAGCACCATCATCATTAGCTCAATCAACATCTGCAAATGTCTGTTTTTCTTGTTTTAATATGTGTGTGTGTGTGAGTTCGTCTGTGTACATGCATACTCCGCCTTTTACATGGACTACTTCTATTATTGTTGACATTGGCAGAATGGTACTTGTTGTAGCGTTAGTCGTTGTGTTCCTTTTTTCAAGGTTATTTGTGCTTGCATGTAATGAACAAGTGTTTTTGTTGCAAATAAGTTCAACAAAGCAAAAAAAAAAAACACTTGGTAAAAAGTAAAGATAAAGACAGTATCATTAAATGGAAACAAACTCTGAACCATTAAAAATAGTTTTACTGAGGTTTTTCTTTGTTTTTTTGAGACAACAAATCTTACGACCCAATCGTCATCATCATCACCATTAAGTACAACAGCAGCTGAAAACACGCACAAACAGCTTCCAGCAACTTTTTGCTCTTAAGTTTACAAACTTTTTTTCTTTCGTTTTTATACCCTTCACCTGTGGTCAGAGAGGTATATATAGTTTTGTCATTCAGTTTGTAATATCTAGAGTACTGATTTTCGACCTCATTATGTATATATTGATTGATGATTGAGCAATGTCCGTCTGTCTGTGTGTTGGTTGAAATTAACTTTTAGAAGACCCCACACGATTCAGAGACTTGTATGTGGTACCAACCTTTTTAAAATATTCGGAAATAAATTGAAATCCAGCACAATCGCCTTAAATGTGGCTAAGATATGAGCTAATAAACACGATGTCAATGTCCATAATATGAAAGGGATAGAACAGTAAAATACAAATCCAATATGTCGTCGATTAATTTTTTTCCTTATCCCCATAATTATGGATAGGGCTTGATTAGCAGAATATAATTAACTTTGTAAACATTAAAAATTAAAAATGGCTTCGGAAATAATAAAGCAAAATGACATTAAACATGAAATCTAAAATCTAAGCTGCGTTGAAATGTGGTCAATTAAACTACTGAAAATACATGATGGTGAAGAGCATTATTAGCTTCGGCACGGCCGAATATACCATTCTTACTTGTTTTATTATTATTTTGTCTTTTTTAAAAAGAAAATTTTACAAAAATACTTACACATTTGTTTGCATAAACTTTTTTCGGTACATGAATGTATTATGGGTTTTTTTTTCAATGTCATTGCCGACATACATACACACATGGCAACACAAATTTGTTAGTGTTGTTTTTTATTTACAGTTTTAAGTTAGTTTCCTACAGTTTTGGCTAATTACAGTTCTACTATAAAGTAAAAGTGAAAGAGACATGTGTCTTAGGAAAAAGATAAGCAAATAATTTGAACGACTAGTCCTCTGATTAAATATAAAGATAAACTATATTACACGTTTTATCAAAATAATATAGATAAAAAGGTTTTAGTTAAGACTTAATCCAAACGTAAATTGACTTATCAAGTGTTGTCTAGCTGTTAATAATTCTCACACCCAAAGAAATTAAAGCAAACGCAATTTGCGCGGCGTCAACGCTTTGCACATCGATTTTGACAGAGCGTTGGTTAGTGAAGTTGGCCGCAAAACAATTTTATTGTTTCTTTTTGCTTTTGTAATCGTTAAAAAGCAAAGCCATTTTATCTAGTTTTAAGACAATCTATTGATTTATTTTTCATATGTGCTTTTTAGTTAATAAGTACACATTACTGTTTAGGGCACAACTTTGATGCTCTTTTAAGTACGTAATTTCAGCTTAAAAGTCCGGCGCTAGATAACGTTATGCTTGACGCGCTGTTTTAGGCTTAATTGCAGCTATACACTAACAAAACTATTGGGTTTCCATGCCAAATATAAATGTCTTTTGCACATCTGTTACATTTTGCTCAAACGCCTAGTTGTATGTTACTGATTTTTTTTCCAAAAAAAAATATTATTTTTTTTTATTTAGCATCATGACTTTTGGAGCATTTTCTTTTCATATAAGATTTTATGTTTATTTCTTAAATCATATTGTTTTTTACAACTGACTTGGCAATTTTGTTATTAACTTAGGTTACAGTAGATCCCTCATAAATTATATAAAGTTATCTACAAAAACAAAAGAAAAATATATTTTACGTTCATATTCATAAATATGTCTGGTCTTAGTTAATATGAAAATTTTTTTTCATTCTTTTGCTTTTTAAGATAAATTTAAAACCTCCAAAACTTCTGTATTTTTAAGTAAACAAAGAAAATTAGTGACCAGTAAAAGTGCTATATTAGGTTGTGCCGAATCTGGTAATACTCTTCACCATCATGTACATAAGTATAGCGACCACATCGTAGCTTAGCCTTAATTTCAGATTTAATGTTATATTTTTATTATTTTCGACGACATAATTGATTTGAAATTTTTAAATAGTTTGCTGTATTCGGCTAGTCAAGCCCTTTCATTTGATACCCATATTGATGGGGTGGAAAAAAATTATACGCCATTTTTCTGGCGCCATTTTGGCTTTTAGCTTTACTATAGGGTCAATTTAAAAAAAAACGTAAACATCGAGTTTTTTTTGCTTCTTTTTAAAGTTTTTTCAATTCGCCGGTAGAAGTGGCCAATTTATATAGAAATTGATGAAGATTCCGTTGGTACTTTTAGGCTCTCAAAAAGATCAATATTTTTTGAATTTTTTTAGGTTTTCTATGATTTCTATCTTGAGCGTCACAGACCAAATATGTATAAAAAATCGCTAAAAATGCAAAAATATTTGAAATTCAAGCTTACTACGATGTTCTTTTGTTTCTCAAGATTGACTTTTGCGAAAATCACCTTTTCGATTATAAACACAAAATCACGATTCACCTTGATTTTTAATTTTTTTTTAAAGTGACTACTTATTTTAAAATTTAAGATGAAAACATGTAAATTTTTGGTAAAAAAAAGACTTGAGCTTAGAGGTTACTTGCAAAGTAATAGGCTTGTAGCAATTAATTTAAAAAAAAAAAATTAATTATAAGCGTTTTAAGGAAAAAAAAAACTAAGTGTGACGCTCAAGATATTTTGTGACGCTCAAGAGATTTTGTTGCACGTAAACAAGAAATAATGCTAAATTTAAAGTGTAACGAAAAAAAGTTTATTCTTTTACAAAAATTAAGTGAAAAAAAAACGAAAAATCTTCAAAAAACAAAAATTTTCATACAAAACTAAACATATACATATTCTTTGATGTCTTTAACATAAATAGAAAAAATGAAGTAATTCTTGAAGAAACTTAGACACATATGTAAATATTTGACGCAAAACAATAACTTAACTTAATTTAATTTATAAATTTTTTTTCGAACTCTTGTTCTGAATCTGTATAAACTTTATGAAATGACAAGCGGCTTTGTTTTTTTTTTATTCTCATTAATTTTTACCACTTTCGAATTAAGCTTGTGGCAGTTGCATAAATTTCCGGTCCCCCAGAGGTTTAAGTTGCAAAAGCACGATTATACCTTTCTTTCTTCTTTCTTTTATATTCGTCATTACGCGCTTTATCGAGCTTTATTTTCTCTCGATATCTTTGCGCTCTTTCAGCCGCAATTAATTTTGTTGTTTTACTCTTAAAAATAAAAAAATTAAATCATAATTAAGCATTTTAAATTATGAAGCAATATATATCAAAAGTGATGCTCATGAAATATTTGCCTATTCTGGTTTTTTTTCGTAGGCAATTTATTTCTCAAACTTACAAATTATAAACAAATGAGTTAAGACCATGTAAACAATGATTATAAACTTAAATTTTTTACATTTAATATATTCACTTTTAAAAAAATTAGCATGACGCTCATGAAATTTTATCGCGCCCTTACCATGGTGTTCACAAAAACTGCGCAAATGCACACTTTTTTACAAAGATTTTTTTTCGCTTTTTCACTTTTGTAATAATTAAGGTTTGTACTTTCCTAACGTTATTTACTTTATTTAAATGCAAATTGAAAACAAGAAATATTACTTGAATTATAAAAAAGTGACGCTCAATGCAAATTGTGGGGACAACCTTTCTTTGCAACACCAAATTCGCACTAATTCAGTTTTGACGACTATAACAAATGAAAACACAAGAAAGAAACTCAATAATTCGAAAACTATTATTAAATGTCGCATATTTACTTTTTTCTGGATTTTATTTAATTTTGTTTCCCAAAAATTCTAACGGTGGACACATGCTTTTGTATGGAAGGAGTCCGAGGGAGAAACAAAACACCATTCTGAATAAGCAAAAAAACAAACATACAAATTTGAGAATTACGTTTTTTTGTTACATATTCCTTGCTGATCACTCTCACATTTTTTATTTTTTGTTGTTGTTTTTTTTTTACCTTAAATAGTAGTGTAAAGTGCGGGGACACAAATATTGCGTTTTTTGTAAAATTGACCCTATAGCTTATTGTATTCTACTGGTCAAACCTCTTTATGTGATACCAAAATTGTGGGGGGTTGATTTTATTTTATTTCGAACGACATCTTGGATTTGAAATTTTTTATAGTTTGCTGAATTTTAATGATTAAGCATTTTTGTTTGATGCCGACATTGAGGGGGTTGACCCATATATAAATTTATTGTATGCCATTTTGTAGTGCTGGCCATAATGAATTTAAAGTTTTTTAAAGTGTATTAAATTTTGTTATTCAAGCCTCTTTTTTATAGCCATGTCGCTTCTCTCTGTTGTCCATAAGTTAGTAAAAATATCGATTTTCATTTGTTTGCTTTTGGAAAAATTCTGAAGCATTAGTATTTTTATGTTTATATCTCAGTTAGTTTCAGACCATTTTCTCAGTTTTCTCAGTAACAGTGTTAAAGTCTACGGTTTATATTCGTATGTCTTAACCGTGTTTAAAAATGAATTAGGAGCTTTAGTAACTTGATAACTTAAACAAAATATTTTTAAATTATTTTTGTCTATAACTTTGCCAATGAGTGACCAATTTGTTCAAAAAAATTTTTTAATGAATAATACTAGAGGCATAGTATACGTACAGATGAAGGAAAAGGTATCTATAAATTATTTTAGCGCTCAAAATATTGATTTATAAGGTAAAAATATGTAAAAAAATAGGGGCGGTTGTGTTAATTTGCTCATGTCTCGAAAAGTTATGGGACAATTATGCAGGATTTAAATTGCAATTTATTTCCAATTTTTTTTAAAGATTGATTAGCCATACAGTTCTATGCAATATGTGGGGGCTTCTGAAATTTGATTTGAACCAACACACAAACACACGGACATTGTTGAATCGACTCCCCTAGTCGGAAGCTCTCAAAAAATGTATACCTTATGGGGTAAAAAAAAAATTGTAGAAATTGTAAATGGAATGACAAAGCTGTATATACCCTTGGCAGCACAGGTGAACGGTATTAAGACAAAAGATGCCAAGAGAATACCAACTTTAGTGATCATGAATTTTAAACATTAGTGAGATAAATATCCAATACACTATTTAAAAACCATTTCTAATTCT
This sequence comes from Phyto melanocephala, assembly GCA_941918925.1. NCBI lineage: Eukaryota > Metazoa > Arthropoda > Insecta > Diptera > Rhinophoridae > Phyto > Phyto melanocephala. The sequence continues at coordinate 3,182,993 of OW799236.1, forward strand.
AAAAAAATTGCGATTAGTTTTAATTAATAACGATAATATTAAACATAAAATATCTACTCAGATCTGTTTAGGGAACAACAACAAGAAAAATCTGGTTTGAAGGACCATATATAAAAAGAGCATTCGTTATAGCTGTTGTTGTCTACTTTTGGTGTTGTTATTAGACCCCGGAAGAATCAAGCGAGGAACAAAGAGACCAGATTTTTTCTTTCGAGAAATAATAGTTTAGGCAACCATTAAACGAACGATTCATATATATTAAAAAAAAACTTACCCCGTCCAAACGCGTAGGCTGGATTCGTGCCTGGAATAATGAAATATATATTTTTCGTGTTGTCATACACTTTATCAGTATTTGTGGCATCTTTAATTTTTAATAAGGAGCCAGCCTTACAGCAATAGCTTAATAAATTTTAAAGCCTTACGCTTAACGATATTATTTAAATACGGCTGCTACACTGGTGCAATTTTAAAGAACAGCCAGATCGGGTTTGAAGGACCAAAAACAAGTATCAGCCGTTCTTACCCTGGTTGGCGGTACAGTAATTAGACGCGAGCATAATGTAATGCGTATTTTTTGTGCCGACACACGCTTCAACAGCACTTGTGTTGTCTTCCACTAATGGATTCCAATACAAAATTAAATAATAACTTTTTTTCTGGTTGTATGTACTTAAAAATAAATTTAATTATATAATTAAATATTGTTTTAAATCCCTTTATACAACTTTTAAATCTCACAGCCCTTCAGTGTACTATATTTAGGTATTTTTACTTTCACTTTCAATATATGTATGTATGTATGTGTACACATATGAATGTACATACATATGTGATAGTGTATGTAGTTTTATATGCACACATGTATTTAAGTTTATATGTATTATGTATTCGAACATTCATGTACGATGAAAAAAGAAAAGCATTTGAAAATATTTATAGACAATAAATGTCCTCGAAAGTTCATTTAAAATAACAATTATATTCTGTCTTTCTCTTTCTCTGATATTTTGAACTACTAGGAGTGCTATTTCGCTTCTATATTTTATTCTCGCTGTACAAAAACAACTACTACACAAAAGTAATAAAAAATAACTAGTAGGTGGGGTGAAAATGAATGAAATTATTGTAACAATAAACATAAAAAAAATAAATAAAAATATGTACGTATGTATGTATGTATATGTGCATAAGTTATTAATATTCAATAAATTGTTATGTGTCTGGAAAAAGGAATGAAAAAAAAATTATAATTAATGGAATATTCAATTATAAATTATATTCTTGCTAGTTGGATTAAGAGAAGAGCATTTTCAAAGTTGTATTAAATTGTATTCGTTTTTTTTTGTTTGAAAAAAAAAACAGCAATTTATAATTAAATGATCTTGAAAGTAGTCTGTTCAAATTAACGGCTGTTCACTTAGCGTGCTAAATTCTGGATCCTATGTTTAATGGTGTATATTGAAAGGAATCGCACCATTTTCACCACAAACAATTGATGAAGCTGAAAGGAATATGTAATATTGATGCCATCTTTACACTTTCTCCCCCAATTGCTGGACTTGCCTTACAAGCATATATACAGTTTATGAAGTAGTTTTCTAACAAATAGTTGCAATACCTTTTCACGTAAAGGTAGTGAACTTCAGTGACTTAATAAAGCTTGATTTATTAGTACAATTTTTAATATAAATTTGAGCTGAATTAATAGCAGGGGATGGAAAAGATCAAGTATTTAATTTCGCCGCAAGTATAAATGCCAAACTTTATATCATGAAAAGAAATTTTTTTAATGGTTTGAGTCAAAAAGGTGTATTTAGCTCGGATAGGATTTTTGAAATTGACTACTTAACATTACGAAATTAGTGAGTAAGTAGTAAAACAAAGTGGTGGAGAGGGAGGTTGCAAGCAAGCTACAAAATACCTCTAATCCTCCACAATCAGAGAGCGCTGGAGTCCATTGTGGATAATTTTATTGATAAAACTACAGGAAATAGATGAAAGAAAATCAAGTACTAGATTTGAGGTAACTTAAGGATAAAAGAAAAAGTTGGAAAGAATAAAAGAAAATCCGGCAAAAAAGTCCCGTCGACCTATAATTGCCTATCGAATAACCAACCGACTAACAAAATGAAATCTATTATATTCTCTAATAAGAAGACGAGATATTACTTAATTTATCGTAAAATCGCGCACCCAGCCACCTAACTATATGATTTTGTAGTCTTCGGTAGTGACTCTACCGCTTCTATATCTTATGTGGAACGTTACAATCTTTTCTGCTAATACGACTCTCACCAGAAAGTCTTGTTTTTAAGTCCAGAAGTATATTAGAGTCCGCTAAGTTCAGATTTGATCGTAAAGCTTTTGTCTAAAATTCACGCCTTAATACATTAAAAGTAGTAACCCATCGGTGGCCTTACTGTACTCTCTTCATTAGTAAACCCCTTGTGCCAATCTACCACGCGCAAATTTGTCGTCTATTTTTTTTATTGTAAACTACCCCACAGTGCCCCGTTACCCAACATAGTCTAACGTTAAAGAGACTCATATTTATTCTAATAGTCATTCTACAGCCCCTGACAAGACTTGATTTAGCATAGCGTCTTTTCCATGCCGGCAGTGCCGCCTGTCTGTCAACGTAAAGACAAATCTTCCTAACCTTCGGCACATGTTGCATTATGAGATCCGTTGTCCTAAAAAAAATCAGTATTTCATCCTTAAGCACACTATAATCATCAGAAAGCCTGTATCATATAGACATCCGTGCCCATGTAATATTTATTTTAGATTTAACTGTGAAAACTGCACACCTCTTAAAAGGTCCATCGAATCTCACCCAACAATCTCTTTTACGGGTTGTTATTAGAGGTGTCAAAACATAACTAATCTCAGTGATCATATAGTCAGTTATATTTATTTAAATTGAACCAACAGCCATATTTTGCAACTCGCCAGAGCAACCTAAATTTGTAACTCGCTAAAGCTTAATTTCTATCGCTAAAAGTCTAGAAAATATGTTCAGAGAATATGTATATAGTAGCCAAAAATCTTTAACTGTATATTTAAGAGTTTTAGCGATAAAGCTAATTTTTTTAAAATGTTTTGGCGATAGAGATTAAGCTTTAGCGAGTTACAAAATTAGGTTGCTGAGTAATAAGGGAGTAAATATAGGAAATTTTGACATTCGGTTTGACTTGTGGCATATTCTTGGCTACTTCATAAGTTTGCCTTAGTTAGGCCTGTATATATGTGGTGAATTTGTATATGAGATTAATTTTTTTCATATATTTCTTAAGCCTTTTTTTTATTGCTATGCACTTTTTAAAGTAAAATATGATCACTAAATGTCTACATATTCTGGGGCTGGAATCACAATGTGTGCTATCATGTCGTGTGATAGCTCAAAACTTTTACCATAAACGTTTAAATATTTTTAAAACATTTTTAAATTTAAGAAAACTACAACAATACGACGTGATAGCATATCTAAAGAATTCATCAAATATATGAACAGTATCAGGCGATATGTTAAGACACAAACTTAATTTAACAACTAAATACAAATAGTTTTTCATATGTGTATGTGTTTTAGTTTTTCAGATTTAGTTAAAATCAATTTTATTTGCTGATAATATTGTATATTTGTTTTTGTTTGTATTTATATACAAATAATATTTGTAGGTTTAAAACCCTGTGGTTGTGTTGAGTGTATCTGCGTTTATCAAATTACTGAAGATTATTTAACAGTGGTTAGTTAGAGAGTAAAAATATGTTTTAAACATTTATTGGGTTTTTAAATGCAACGAGTTATCGAAACTGGCTAGAGACTAGGGTTAACTTTATAAAGTGGTTTCAATTAAACAATAGTTTTTCAAATGTAAAATGTTCATACATTTTCTTTTTTTTAAATAAATTCCAACCGTCAAACTTCATTCAAAAATTTTCAAAATATTTTTTCCGAAATGCTATCACCTTATATAGTTGCACTATGGGCTAGACTTTATATTACCTAAAGATATTTAATTAAAAAATGTATTTGTTTTTTTTATACAAGCAGAGATTAAAAATTAAGTTAATAGCGGTTCCTGCCATATGAAAATTGCTGGCTATTTTTATTTCTATAGCAAAAAAAATTTAAAACTACATTTCTCAATCGCATTGTTAGTTTTGTTATTACTTTTATTTTTTTTTATTGTTGGTTGTGGAAAAAAGTCTTTTAATTTTTTCTTCTGCATTCGAAAGAAAACTGGCTTGATTTTCTCCTCTTTTATAGTAAATTTTTGGTATCATTTACTACTGTTAATTCTTAAACTAACCTCCATTTCACCTACAAAAGAAATGAATTGGAAAACTCTACCATATAGACAAATAAATTATGTATAAGTGTGAGTATATACATACAGCGTCACACTCAAGTGCACAGAGTGGTTTGTATGTACATCTAGCCAAACGAAACCAAGCCAAAAATAAATAAACTCACACACATTTACTTACATGTATACAGACACAAAAAATCAATAAAATTCAATAAAACTTCAAATAAAACCGACAGAAGATGAGAGTGAAGTCGAAGGAACAATAGCGGTAACATACTCGTCTAAAGTAAGTGAGAAAAAAATTCAAGTACAATTTTATAATTCTCAACAATAATGTTTCAATTTTGTGGAAACATAAATAAGTTTAGAGTTAATTAAGCTAAGGAGCTTGTTGTGTAAGACAAGAATATTGAAGGGTTTAATTTAAGGCGACATCTTCATGATGTTGTTGCACGCAACAATTTGTTTACATGATCACCCTACTAGCCTTTGGTTGTTCTTTTGACTAAGTCTATCCATGTAAGCCCAGAATACGTTTAGGTTTTAATTAAAAATTTCGTTTAATTGCATTGACAAGTGTAAGTGCAATTGAAACAAGTGTGTATTAAAAAAACAAAACATTTTAGATTAATCGTTACATGAAGTTGATCAAAATTAAAGCCTACAGAAGGAAATTATTTACAAAAGGCTGCTCTAAATTAGTTCAAGTATTTTTTTTTTAAATATCACAGAACATTTTTGTTGGTCAAGTTTTAGTGTATAAATGTGAATTTTGATTTAAATAAATGATTTTCTATTTTTGTTTGAACAAGAAGGAGCTTATGAAAGTATTTGCATCGCTGTTGTAATGCAATACTTCAATTATTTGTTTTATAAAAAATGTTTATGCCAACTTATAATACTGGAGTAAGATAAAGTTTAAAAAACTTAACATTTTTTTGTTTGAAACACAATAGTTCTTTTGCGATAATTGCAAGATATCTCGGACTCCAAGTTATCTTTCTAGGGCAAAAAATAATCTCGAACCAGGGGATACGCTTTAGCCGTTCATGATGATTTAAATTTTATTGGAATGTTCAAGTTTATGTGGTTTGGTTATAGAGATTCAAATAAGTATTTAAAAATGTCGATTGCATTTGGAGTCTGTCTCTGGATACTAGAAAAATACACGCAGTGCACCTCGAACGTTTTCCTGTGGAAATTATTAGAAATAAAAATTGTATTTAAAATTGTTTCTACAAAGAAAATTTCCGCCTTATAGCTCCTGCATAGACAAGTGCTGTAGCCAACTCAACAAAAGTAGTGAAAAATAAAGTTTTATTTTATTGTATGTGTCTGTATAATAGTAAAAAAAAATTGTCAACCATGTGAAATCCAAAAATAAGATTTAAACCCTGTTTTTTCAGCAAAGAAACTGTAGCAGCTACATAAACCCTTGTAAACATTTTCATATGTGTGAACATCACCTATTACAGTCTATATGCGAGCGTGTTTGCTTAACAAAAAATCCAGTTCATCGTTAACAATTTCATCATCTACATCATCATTGTCACTGCTGTGGTATTAATTTGGATTATGAAAGTTATTTGGTGCGGAAATTGCCTGTACGGTCTTAGGTGGCACTCCTGTTTAAAAAAAAATCGAAATGTGTGTTGTTGTTAAAAGGTAACAGGACTAAGTATATTTACACTTTCATGGATGTGTGTGTGTGTGTGAAATGTGTGTTTCCTGTGTCTTACTTGCAGCAACGGCAGCAATAACCTACTCTTCTATTTGTATTTGTTGGCATTAGTAGATTGAGTACGTGAGGTATCTGTGGCTGACGTGTGTCATAACGTTCCTTTGTTTGTTAGTATAAAACCTTTCAGGTGAAAATATGTTTATTGGTTTGTTTATATTAAAAAAGAAGCAAAAAAAAAAAATAAATCCTTAACAAATACTAAAATAAAAACTATATTTTGCCCCTATTTGACAAGATGTTGCATCAGCTTTGCTGCTTTATATCAATTGTAAAGCTTAAACAAATAGGTTAGTCTCATTGACCTTAATTTATTTAGTTTACCAATTACCTCTTTAATTTAACCTAAAAGTGCATGTCTATTTCTTTTAATAGAATACCATGATGCATTGGTTTTTTTTAAGGGTGATGTTCTTAAAAGTTTTCTGTAAAAATATTAAAAGTTGTAGCCACAGTGTGTTAAATTTTTTCAATATTTTAATCTAATTTTTGTTGACATTTTGTTGGAACGGTTTTAAAGTTTGCCTTTCTTGAAATTGGGAGTTAAAATCTTTTTTTTGTATAATAATAAAATAAAATTCATCATGTTGCTATCGATTTTTTGTGAGCTATGGCCGGTACTTTGTTTAAATTTGTGATACATGTTGGCCAACATTAATTATTTCACATGAATATGGATGGATATTTAATATGGAGACATTTTTTTAATAATTTTTTTTGTTAAAATTGAAAAGAAGAGCAAAAGGCTACCGCACAAAAATTTTTTGTTTACAAGAAAATCTGAAAAAAATGTCCCATTAATACAGCAACATGTTGCTATGGAAATTTTATAAGATATTTAATAAAAATTAAAATAAATATTTTAATTTATTTTTATAGTAAACTTAATTACATGTGTATATTAACATACTTAATAACATATTTTTTAATGTTGAAGCAACATGTTGTTAAGATAATTTTTTGGTTTATCAGAAAAGTTTTAAACTTGTTGCTCTTATTTTGTGATAAAAAAACAACTAGAAATATTACAGCGATATGTGGTTCAATGAAAGCTTGCAGATATACAAATAATTTTTTTTTTAATTTTTTAAGATAATTTTTTTTTCACTTACGCTCGTTTAAAGTTGTAAAATTTGTTGAGCAAAATTAGCTAGTTGACACGAGGAATTTGTGATCAAAAATAGTTTTTTTTTAAATGTATCAAATAAAATAGATTAAAAAAATATTAATCAGCTCTTGCTTTAAATTTTGTAGGAAATAACTATTTTCGCCATTATTATTAACGAAATAAAATGTTGCTTGAATGTTTACAGACAGATTTCATATGGACATTTCCATGAATATGTCAACCACGACTGTAAAAATAAAAACTTTTGAAAGTTTTTCAATGTAATTTTAGGTATTAAAGCTTTTTAAATTATTTTAAGAGCAATAATAAGAGTTTAATCTGATTATCTCTTTGACTTATTTTAAAGAATTGCAATCAACTATTTGTTTTAGCGACTAAATTGCAAAAATAAACTGTAATTGTAAATATGCTTTAAAATTAAAGTACCCTTTGAATGGAACATAGAGATCTAATTTGGTTTCAGTTACTATTACTTTTGCAAAAATTACTCCATTTTATAGGAGTACAAAAGTCACGTACGATGACAAGGAAATACCCATATGTCTTTTATGTTAGAGTACCGATTAGGCGACATACACATGTAGGGGGAATATCGAAGCAGACCACTACTATCACGGGTCCCTTTTCGATCCCCTTCGCTCCTCAGTGATTTCGTGTCTACCGATCAGTATACCTTCAATCACTGAGGCCCGCGCCACAACCGGTGTTTGCTCTGGACTAGGAAAACGATTTCACACTGCCGATTGGTGATTGTCGACAATCCTCATCGCACAGTCCTTTGTAATGGCCAGCATCTTCCTCAGACTAAAGTTCCCCATCGCACTCACACTTAAAGTGTGCTTGCCTGTGATCCCTAATCTTCCGCTCGCCAACGCCGGACACTCGCATACTACATGCGCTGCCGTCTCGGCATCCTCCAGCAACATTCTACAAATATCATCATCCATGATCTGCATCCTCTTCAGATGATATTTGAAGTTACCATGTCCTGTAATCAACGCAGTGATCCAGCTCATCATACTCCGATTAAAAACGAGTATCTTCACTGCAGCCCTGCCAAGTGGCTCTCTGAGCACCATACGGGCCTGTCTACACGTGGTTCCCTCCATCCACCTTCGCAAGTTTATAGAGTTCACCCATTGAAAGATCCTTGCCCGCACTAACCCATTACCCAGAGCAGTTCTGGGTTCCGGTCCGCAGAATGCAGCCTCAGACCCCTTCCTCGCAAGTTCGTCAGCAGCCTCATTCCCAGCTATGCCCACGTGTCCCTTAACCCACATCAGCTTTACCTCATTTGTAGAGGCACACCTATTGAGCTTTAGAAGATTAGGCGACATTATTTGATAAGTATTTCAAGTGTTCCTATGAAAAAGAAGTGAAAAGAATACGAGGCTTTAGCTATAATATCCCTGATTTGATGGCTAAGTCTTTTATTTAATTTATTCTAAAGCTTTACAGGTGTGCCTGCACACCTAATGGTTAAGCAAAAGACAACTTGCGCAGAGAAAATCGGAAGTAAAATTCTGAGGACCAGAACCTAGAATAGGTATGGCTCTTCTTAAAACGTAAATAAAGAGAATCACTGATAGGCAGGTTTGTAATAATCGGATTAAAAAATTCAAATACAATCTGAAAAAGATGGCAATCAAGGATGAAGATATTTTTTGAATCTGGATCGGAGAAAGAGTGTAGTATGGTAATTTCTAGCATTAGGTTACAGAAGATTAAGGATCACAGGCAGGCACACAAAAAGTGTGGATTTTATGAGGGATCTCAGTCTAAGGGAGATTTCGGCAATTACTAAAAAAAATCGCCAGTGTCAAATCGTTTTTTAGTCTAGAGTTAAAGCCGATGGAGTAACGAGATTCAGTGAAAGAAGGAATATAGGTCGGTGGCCTTGAAGTCACTGGAGACCGTAGGGCATCAAAAAACGGACCCGAAGTGGAAGTGGCCTACTTCTATGATAGATAAAATTGTACTGTTAAAAAGTTAAAAAAGCTTTTAAAAACATTTATTATATTATAAATAAATGTCAAAATCAATATTTTTGCTTTATTTCCTACCAAGTTTTATTCAAAAAATAATTGTCAAAATCAATAATTTTTCTTTATTTTCTACCAAGTTTTATTCAAAAAATATATTTAGAATCTAATGCCAGATAGATTAATTTTACAAAAAATAAATAACTACAAAGTTGTGTTTACATAAAGCAAATATTAACGAAAGACATGAGACTTAAAATCTTTAAAACAATGAAATCGTAGCTGATTTTGAAAATGCATATCACTTGGCCAATATGGGAATAGTTGATCAGTATTCTGT